>JAQGBY010007778.1:0-11388 GCA_034698785.1 Mycogona germanica
GAACTTTATGTAACTTAGAGTATAATTTATCTTCTTCACCAAAACAATTCCTGGAAAACAGTGTAGTCTGAAAAACAAACATACGAAACAAAATATTTTACCTTTTGAAAAAAAGAAAATAGTTTTTAAAAATGTTTATATGAATTTGCAAATAAGAGTATACAGGTTGAACCTGAACATATGAATAACTTTTATTATTTTTATAAAGTCGGCCAACAATATTCCGATTATTATGAAACTCGAGCATAACTAAAGCAAATGTATCTCCTTTCGAATTCCGAGATTCAAATTTCAATTTTCAAATTTATCACTATTATAGTTGCGCCTTGACGGTGGCGGTTGTCGATTGCCAATTATCGCTGCAATACGTCACTCTGTAGCGAGATTGCTCAACTCTGCTACATAAATACCGCTCAACTAAGTTTCAAATGCGATAAAACACCTTTAACGTAACAACAATTATGCTGACAAATGACTTCTTCACGAGTTTCCACACAAAATATGGATTTTAGGCGAACTTGAAAAATCTTTAGCGAAAGATAAACAAAGCAGAGACTGTCTGCCTTCGTGAAACTTCTGAACGACCCCAGTTTACAGGTGGATCATCGGTCCGGCCTTTTTCGGGATCCTTCGGAAACTCGTTAAAAAGGCATTTGGCTTCATAATTTGTTGTCATTTCGCATTTGCATCTTAGGTATAAACGGCAATTTTGCAGCAGAGCAAAGCGTGAAAACGTATTTAACGGTTGCGAATTGCTTAAGTAATCGGCACTCGACAAGCGCCACTGGAAAGACGCAACATTAGCTATGAGAAATTTGAAAAATGAAATTTGAAGCTTGAAATTTCAAAGAGGATACAGTTATCTTAATTATCCCCAAATTTCATAATAATCGGACTTTGTTTGGACGACTTATTAAAAATAATAATGGGTCCTTAGTTTCATATTTCCCCTATATAGTACTTGTATATGAAAGCATGTGGCTACAACTGAAATGTTGTCAACTAACTTTCAGGGTTTATAAACATTTTACTCTGTTTGTAATGTTTCCTACTAACTTATAGCACGCAAGTTTGTTGCAGACACGAAACTAATATGGCGGCAACTATTCTTTTCTTCTCGTAACCGCTTGCAATATTCGTGCCAGCAAATGCCGGTGCATGGCAAACATATGGAGTCTCGTTCCGAGCACGTCTCTTATTAACTGCACCTATATTAAAGTTGAGATGCACAAAGCTGTACTCCCACTGCCGGTATTCTGGATAAAAAACTATCTCTTTCCACGTTCTTGTGCCATTTCGTTGTGTGTCCGAAAGAAGCTTCCTATTTTCTGCTCAGATTAATGACCAATTTCGGGTCTGGCTTTCAGCTATTATGTCTTCGCTATGGCTGTCGCGCTTATTCCGCCCAGATTCATTTCGAATTTATTTGGATTTTTTCTTGTTTCGTTTTCGGCTCCATTTTGTTGTTCAATAATGGCAAGGTGGTAGGCGTAGTAGATATATATATATAGAGAGAGAGAGAGAGAAAGAGAGACGCTGGTGAGCAACTGTCTCGCTAAAACTAAATACTCGGCTTTTATGATTAAAGCTAGTGCGCCCCTACACGGATCCGGGCAATGAATGCCGACGTAAAAGCTTCAGGATACCGGCAATGATATTGCCCTCGCGTTGCCCGTGGAAAAGTAGTAATGTTACCTTACCGTTATGGGCGGGATTTCATTTAAGGGGGTCACCGTTAATACAGTAAAGCTCGCTTTCTGAGATTTGAAGTCGGGGGTTCCAGTAAGGTCGCCCAAAGTCATTTATATCTTTGACTAGTGGCGGTCACTTTTTTCATGTGAAATAAAATAGCGCAATGAATCATATAGGCATCTCTACGACTTAACTTTTAGAAATGAACAATTTTTTTAGGAACCAACTAAACGAAATAAGGGGAACTGACTGAATAGTATTTTCTCTCTCATGCGTTTCATGGGCTAAAACCCTGGTTGTCTGAAGAATACGAATAGTTGTACAAGCAAGTGTCTGTAAAGCATGATAACATGATTGTATATTAAAATTAAAAAAAAAATTAAATTATTAATGCTTAAAACTATTGTATCTTGTCCTCAGTGTTCATTTCATATTATAAATAAGATATTTAAAAAGCCAAGAAAAAGATTGATTTCCTGGATTCTGATCTACTTTTCAAATAAAGTTACTTTCATTTATAATGCATAGGTGGCCGCTTCAGTGTTCATCATCAGTTAGGTGAGCTTCACATTCGCAACGCCCAAGACGAAGACGGCAGCCGAGTGAGCTATCTCTGCAAGACACAGCATCGTCTTACAGGAGAAAACAAGATGAGCTTATCCGGAGGACGACTCATAGTAACAGGTAAGGCAATAGACCCTTATTTGAAATAAGATTTCCATTGATTCGTCATATCCCGAATGAATCGCTTATACAGACGTTATCCAATAAAAACTAAATAACGCTAATAAAAATTCGTGCTCAAATGTTTTATTTGGTATGGAGACATATTGTTTCTGTCATCTCCAAGTACAGACTGGAGAATTTAATATTGCCGTACTTTTTGTGCGTGTCCTAAAATTGGAGGCCATTTCAGCAGAAATTCAGAGCGAGTAAGCGGAAAACACTCATTTGTCATTAGGCAATTCCAAATCCTTGTCAACATTAATACCAGCGCTTTGTCATTTCGAAAAGGCGTTTGACCAAGTAAAACCAATTGAGTGGCTCTGTTATCTCGTTTGCTCCTCCAATTTCGAGAACCTTGTTGCCAACTCCCTGGCCTTTTTCCCTGGCTTCGGCTAATACAAAAATGCACTCTGAAATTTATTGCAAGGAGTGGCTGACTTTTTTATGTACGCGGATTTGATACACTCTCCGTATATTCGGCGTGTAATGGGGCTCGGGATGGATTCGAATGAACGTGGAATATCATTATAAAATAAAATATAAAAACGTTATGGTTAGTTACAGGTCAGCATACAAATAGGAAAGACTTTCGATCCACTTTCTGGAACAAAATTAATAGTTTTATTTTATAATTGTGATCCCATCTGGCTGAGGCATTTTAACAGTGATTGATAAATATTCATATAAGAACTGTGCCACTTTTAAATATGTTTGATGCAAACAAATGAAGTAAAACTATTACTTTAAAAAAATATCAAAATTCGAATATTTATTGAAATAGGCTTGAAGTTTTGACTCACCGAATTATGGGCATCAAAACTTTAAACTACTTCACTTTCGACAATTACGGATTTTTAAACCTCATTGTAGGCAACAATCGCTATTTATTATGGGAGCTGATGTCAGATTTAACGATAAATTCTTATCGAACGCGTAATAATAGGGTCGTAGTCTACTCGTTTATCGTAAAAAAAACCCAACCCTGTACCACGGGAACTTCAAACCCAACTCGAGTAGCCTCATTGTACAGAGCACTCGCGTCTACTGTTTGCGTTAAATTAATCGCCGTGGGATACTTATGCTAAGGATTCACGGTAGTAATTTCAAAGAAAATCGATTGTTCTTTGCTTTAGTCTACATTTATGCAAATGGTTGATGCAAGGCTTCACCGCGTTAGCGATGTTCCGTAAAGCGGCCGGGTGCTTTCCACCGAAAACCATTTCGGTGCTCATAAGAGAAAGGAAAGACAGTTGCAGGCATCTTAGCCGAGACTTGCCAAAAACGAATTTCATGAAAATGCATACAAAACGAATGGACAGATAACACAGTGAGATGTACGTGTCTCAAACTGTACTCTTGTGCTTTTACGTATTTGGGCTAAACGATTGCATTTACTACTTTACAGACTCAGACATGGTCGAACCCCCGTTCAAATATTAATTCTAAACAGTAAATACTAATTTTTAAACGCAAAATTGCAACAAGTATCCGAAAAAAACCGAAGAAAACCCCGAAAATCAATTCGATTTTTTTAAATTTGAGTATTTTAATCGTCCTTTGGAAACAACATGATTTGAATCACCTATTTATTGAAATTATTTAAACTTGTAATAAGCCTTGAAAACTTCAATCAATTGCTTTATCAACTTCTTTATCAAATTGCTTCTAAAATGATTTATTTTTCATTTTGAACATTCAAAAAGCTAACATTTTGACAAGCTAATCGTTAATTGAATTTTACAATTAACAATTAGCACTAGCACAAGATTCGAGTTATGGATATTAAAGGCAGCGCCTTAAAACAACCATAGACGAAAAATATGTAACATCCGACGGTGGATGTAACACAATGGAGAACAAATCCGGGACAGAAAACTCGACGAGCTGACGAGTTTATGGAGCTTATTTATGGAGCCTCGCCAGCTCGTCGTTGAGTTTTCTACGGTTTATGCCCCGTATTTGTTCTTCAAAGTGTTACTGTTAACCTTCGACTGCATTTTAACATTTAAATTGTAAAATTAGTTGCTATTTTGAAAACTTGCCCGGATTCATTTTTTATTGTTATAAATGTTCAGTGCTGCCTTTCATACAAAGAGGGAATGAACATAATAATCCTGTTTTAATTTTTGCACTTAAGAAAACACAAGATACCAGAGCTTCCAATGTGCATCTGGCTTAAATATTAAGTTGCAATAGTCTATATTTGCAAAATAACACAGCGAGAGATAATCCGTGTTTAAACAGCATTTCAGCCGATGGGAAAAAACACGAGTTTTTTAAAGAAGTTTTTGAATTGGTAAATTCTCGACCCCTATCAATATACTTCGAGTACAACGAAACCAGTCTGTGTGCCATAGATTAAAATGTTCAAATTACGCGTATCATTTCCAAAGGCATATTTTCGTAACAACAAAGTATTCATCAAATAAATATAGTTCTTCTACTTTGGAGAATATAGACAGCCTGCTTCGTGATTGTTCCGGCAGCGATCAATAGAGCTTCATATGAGTACGAATTCAGTGAAAGAGAACTCGTATTCGAGTGCCGGAGCGCGCGCGCGCGTTCCTTCCAAATAAAAATCCTTTACCCAGAACGAATCTAGACGTTGTCGGTCTGCCGAGATTGAAATATCTGCAGTGTCACGTTTCAAATGTTTGGACTGCGCCATCTATATATCCAGATCCGGCGAGCAGCGTCCCTCCGAGAATCGCTCACGGCAAGACCACGGTGACTGTGCTGGAAGGCGATGCCGCCGAATTGCCTTGTGCCGCCCAAGGATATCCCTTACCCGCCTACAGGTAATCAAATATGTCGGCCCGGTTTTAACCTAATTTTTCGAGCCTGCTCTAGGTAAGCTATAGGGAATCCAGTTACTCGCCCAACTTGATGCATAACTTTGTAGAACTCTTCTTTCAGTCGAGCACCTCGCTTACGGTTGCTAGGTGGCACCGTGGTCATTATTATAGAGCCGAACTGAGAACTCATTCAATAGAAAAGCTCAATCTATTTTCCATTACTAATTGGAGAGTTGTTCGCTTTCAACGCTTTAATGGGATAAACTTTTTGAAATCGGGAACCGAGTGCTTAGTGCACGAAACTAGAGCTTAATGATCCACGCTAAATCCTAAAATTGGTATATTATTATATATGATCAATTCTCGTATATTTCGCTTGAGATCGAGAATCATTTTATATGTCATTATGTCATAAGAGAGTATCAATATTAACTATTTGTGGGGGCTAAAACGTGTTTTGCCAGTTTTTCAAATTATAAAATAAATATATCATTGAACCATTTATGTAGCATAATTTTAAAAACTAATAGTCGCATTACAGTATCTACATTTAACAGTGTACTGATATTTGCACATTCAACGTGTCGTCATATCTCAATTGATTTTATGTGTGACCCGGCATAAGAAAAGGCATAATATTTAAGCAACGGTTATTGCAGGCAGCGACTTCAAATAATCATAAAGAAAACGGTACGAGACATAACCCGTGGAGAATTCACGAGTTGGGGATACTCCATAAATAAAACATATTTTTACTTAGATATGTGAAAAATGTTTAGATTAAATAACTCAGAATAACCCTAAAATTTGAAAAAAAAATACAATTTTTACTATGAAATAACGTTTTTGAGAGTTCGTCATCTGTTGGATTCTCTCTTCAAATACGCAATCCTGAACAATGATATGAGCAATGAAATAAGAGTAAGAGGTGTAAAAGATTGAGAAGAGCAAGGCCCATTACGAAATACTTGGGATACTTATGATGATAAGTGCTCACAACGTGTTGGGACTTTGTTGCTACATTTGAATAAATGCATAAAGTAGGAGAAATGTTTATGTACACTTGCCATACAATAACTAATTGTACAAACATTTTAAATTAATTACTGCTTGCGGGAAAAGTTCTATTCTAGCAAGTTATTCTAGTTGCAATATGTTGTAAAGGCCGGTTAACAAAACTCGTATGTTTCGCTATCCGGACACATTGTTGATACCAGACGTTCTGTCAGACAGCGCATTTCGTTTTATTTCATTATGCAGTTGGAGACGAATGGAAGGCAGTACAAGTAAACACGTAATTGTCAACGCTCACGTACAACTAATCAGCGGAAGTCTACTAATTCGAAATACAAAAATTAGTGATGCTGGCACTTACCAATGTCTGGTCAATAACACAGTCGGCGAAGCCAAATCCGAAGTCGAATTAAATATAATCGGTAAGTTTATTGGTTGATTAACCTAATGGCAATGTTTAATTCAAATTTCTTCGACTTTCAATTTAAGAGCAGTGTACTAATTAACCCGATAGGCGGTCTGTATTTTATGCTAACAGCGTACAAAGTGATGGCATTGCAAATTTAAATAAATATGATTTCATACGGTAAAATATATGACTCGAAATGTCCTGCATTTCTACTGGTTACGCTCCAAACGCAACCAAAGAGCGTACCATTTAATAAAATCAGGTTAAACTTGCAAAACTAAAATTATCATATAATTGAGTTATGTGCATTATGCATAAGTTTTCTGCTACTTGTTAATTATTTTATACATAGTTTTGCCTAACCAAACTGCCACGAGATGAATACATTATTTATAAATTAAGATGTCGGACTATTTTGTGATTACACAAATTAATTAAATAATTGTTTGCGTTGGCGCAGCTGTAAACGTCCTGCTGCAAATCCGAAATTAAGTCAAATGCAATTTATTATGGTGCAAGCAAAATCAAGTTTATCAAAAACATTTTAAAGTGTAGCATTTATTCTATGTGTAATTTTGTGAGCTCTTTTGTACGTTTTTCTCGCCATATGTTAAACGACTCGTGCAATTATTTATCGTCCGACAAACTATTTCAGTCACTCGTAATAAATATCCTCTAGAATTAATTTCTAGCGTATACTAGTGTAGCACACAAAATCTCTTATCTCTTGAAATTCAGAAGAATTGTCAAGAAAATAAATGGAACACTATTCGAGATAAAATCCTTTGCAGGGAAAAAGCGGTTCGGAAGAATAATTGAACAGCTGTTCCAAGTTTCGTCTCTGTGAAACCAACCTACAAGCATTCCATACAAGCAATTTAATGTGCAAGTCAACAAAATCTGTTTCGCGTCATTTTATCCTCCAGTTGACTTTTCTTTTTTCGTTTGCATCTGACAGCACCGGTATTTGCGTTCATCGAGCCGCAGAAGCAAGTGATTGACGTGGGCAAACCGGCATCGTTTCAATGCAGCTATTCCGGATTTCCCATCAGCGATGTCCAGTGGGTGAAGGACGGCCGGCCGCTGGTCAGCTCGCAGCGAATCCGTTTCCAGTCCCGGGAGAGCCTTCACATTGATGCGGTGCAGCGGGAGGATCGCGGCATGTACCAGTGTTTCGTTACCAGCGGTCAGAGGGCGGTGCAAGCGCCTGCCGAACTGCGACTGGGAGGTAGGAACGTATTGAGATTATATTTTATCCTTTGGTGTAGCCAACGCAAAAAACACTAAAGTAGTAAATCAAAACTGAAGTTTGTCATCTTCGTATTTCCTTCGCGCAGAACCAATGCAATTGCGAACGAGCCGAAACCAATTTATGCCTAATTGAATCCGCATGGTTATTATACTTCAGACAAGATGTGCAATTAAAAAATCCACTATGTGCCGCTGTTTCCTTGCATGCTTTTATACTGCCTATCAAATGACTGGGGATTGTACAGATGATAATAAAATTAATTATTCAAATACGTATTCGAATAGATACACGATCAAAATGCAGCTTGAAACTGCCTCGTTAGTTTCAGCGACGAATTGAAACGACTAAATGCGGTTTCCCATTGTATAATGATTTATTTAAGAAGAAAGCGAAATCGCATCATTGGCGTAGTTTTTATCCCGAAGCGCCTGCAAAGGCATCTTTCATTTATTTGCATCGCTGTAGATGCCATCACTAGTTGAGCGTCAGTAGAGACCAGGACGAAAACTAAGTTTTTATTGGAATATTGAATGTAACAATACGCATTCCACTGAGCGAAATAAAATTACACCACATTTTTAATTGTCTTTTGGATTATCTGATATTCTATTGCTTTTTGCATAAAGAATAATTTGCCTGGTTCATGTCCTTACGACATATCCCATTCATGCTGCAGCACAAATTCCACACCAATTATTTCATTCTCATTTCAATTATTTAAATACCACCAGACATGAATTCAGAGAATTCAGGAGGCAAGCTCCGACCGAAAGTCGCTGTACGGATAACATATTTAAACCACTTCGCGGCAGTCACTTCTATTGAATTATTTCCAACTCCCTGAGTGCCTTCAGAAGTCCTAAAACACTGTCGCAGAAGAACATGTGTCGCTTATTGGCGATTCTTAATCAACCACGTCGCTTGACATCGGCAAATTGAGCGACCTGCATAGTCTTATCATCCGCGGATGATGCAGCGAAAGAAACGGTATTCCCAGTGCACTAGACCAGAAGCTTACACCTCGATTTTCGGCATTATTAATCGCGATATAGTCGCCATTATAACCTCCCAAGATGGTGTACCCTGGCTACTTGCCAGTTAACTTTTCCTAACGAGTCCTAATTTCTTGTTATTATTTTAGTTTAATTGGTTTTGGCGTGCGCGTGTCGCGTGAAGCCGTCGAAGCGTTGCGAGACGGCCGCCGTATATGCCGCCCCTGCACGAGTAACAGCCTGCGTCAAAAATGCGAGCGCCAGAAATTGCTCGTTCAGAAATCGTGTGTTCCAATTTATATGCGTTTTATATAGTGAATTGCCAATGTATAGGCGAGAGAGGGGCTTACGTTAGTGTCAAAAACCGCAGAGGAGAATTTATCCGAGTATACAGGATGGCCACGCTTGGCTGCCTTTTGTATGGCTCTCCCCATAGCCTATTGGAGACGCCAGGCGCGTTGGCCTCTTCTATTTGTGGATCGGCACCCTGTTATATACAGTATACCTGAACCGCGATCTCTTTCTCTGTTAACGTCGGCGTATGGTCTCTCGGAAGTTGGTCGAGGGTAGTTCAAAGCATCACGTTCGTCTTTAGAATGCGTTTGTTCTTTTAAAATCGAGCAACAACACCACTAAATTTCTTTCGTCACCTCAAAATTCATTTCATAAGTTTGCACGCCTACGCCTGGTTTTTCGTAAGTATTTCGCCGGGGTATAATATTATGATTATATAAAGGAGATCAACGACTGTTCAACGTGAAAAACACATCCTAAAATGAATTTAAAACTTCTCGAAGAATGGTTTTGTACGGTAACATCACGCACGAAAACATTGTTTAAAAGTATTGCACATCGTCTATTTTTTTGAAGTAGCGAACAGACAGATGTTATTTCTTTTGCGAGTAAAGGGGTTTTCAAAATTCATTGCCAGAATACAATGACATATATTATTAAAATTCGTTGTGAAAAATAAACATGCTCAACATCTGTATACAATTTTTTTAACATTCAACCTGAATCGTTACATCGACGTCGAAGACAAGAATATGCAACGTAAATGAAACAATTACACAATTCAGAGTTGGCGAAAAAAACACAGTTTCTTATATATGATTTTTCGTCCTACTAGAACAATGATAATATCTTTGGAGAACATCCAAAGGAATAGAAAATTGCTAAAGATGATGCCACTGTTCAAATAAAAACTCAACTAGCGACTACGTTCCGATCGTTGCTCAGCGCCTTTATCGATTTTGACGAGAAAAGTTTTGCAACGCAAATTTTCTGCCGATGCCAGCATTGTTTCGAGTCGTTCCAGCTTTATCGTCTATCGTTTATAGTTGTAATTGACGACGAAGGAACAATAATTGTGTCGGTTTGTGGATGACAACGACTTATTTTTTTCTCTCTCCCGACTCGCTCTATTTCAGAATAACGATGATTGTTGTTGCATAAATATCACCCACTTGCACATCTACTCTTTATAGGTTCGGCAAGCGCCGCAAATAAACGCGAAAATATTTTTGCACCAAAGCGAAACAAATGGCGCTTTTAGCGAAACAAGTGGCATTCATAACGGCCACTAAAATATATAATGAGTTTGCGGTGACACTGCGCATGCGCACCCCATTATCAAATAGCGCCCCATTCTGTCTAAAGGGGTGCAGTGGAGCCGATGGAGCTGCGTGGTATAAAATGATTAGCGCACTTTTAACCATAACACGCTTAAATCTGCCTGCACATCATTAACATAATTCGGCATTTATTGCCGGAAAAGAACTCACTTCAAAGTGCGGTGGCGCTAAGCGAATGCGCTCCGGAAATCACTTGGCGTGATGAACGGAAGCGCCGAGTGAAAGTAAAACTTGGTGTTTGTGTGTATGCGCGCCCAACGCGTCTTTATCTTCTCAACGTCAATGTACTTTGAGGTAGGTGGAGGCCGTTTGACATTTTAATTTCATCGCCGGAGAACGACCGCAATGGATTCTTTGGCCCGCAATGCGAGGAGATCCGAACGCCATCTAGCGGGATAACTGTCTCGTTAAAATGTTTGTAAGCCTGCCTAGCAAATTGTTCCACCAAAAATGCCTCCACTGAAAGCGTGTAACGGGAGCTGAAATTGGGAGTTATTGGGCACATAACATCCTCTACCAGGAAATGACGAATTAAGAACAAAAATGGATTTTCTAACGTGGAAATTGCGGTGATTATAATGAAATGAATGTTTTCTTCACGTCTCACTTTGTATAAAGTACAAAAATAGTTTTATATACTTTATCCTTTATTATAAAACTAAGAATTGGATTTTGGTGTTCGGAGCAAAATTTCAAAACGGCTCAATGAAATCGCATAAAAATGAACATACCGTAAATACACCATCATAAGTCGCTAGCGACGAAATTTCAGATCTCTATTTTCAATAAAACATAAGAAAAATAGCTTTACAAAATTTTGGCTTTTGTAACGTTTCCCTTTGGCTTCAAACTTTAAAAAATGGCGTCTCCACAT
>JAQGBY010007779.1:0-11386 GCA_034698785.1 Mycogona germanica
AAATATTATTATAAAAGCGAGTTCGCCACTCGGTTCGTCTTCTTCATTCGGCCTGTCCCGAATTCACCATTTTCAGAATTTCTTTGAGTTTCAGTGACCGTACTTACTTGGGGTAAGGGTGGTGAAATGGACAATGTCGCTGCCGATGCCCTGCTCCTCCGGATTCCATCCGTAGACCCGCAGCTCGTAGCGCTTGCCCGGTTGCAGTTGCTGCAGTTGGACGCAGGGTCGCTCCTCGGCACCGGCCTCTAGTGTCACGTTCAGGGTGAACTCGTTCTCGGCATCGGTGCGGTAGCGCACCAGGTAGCCCACTACGACGCCGTCCTGCGGCCGCCGCCAGCACAAACGTGCCTGAAACTCGGTCACATTCACCACCAGGATTTCCGTCGGCTGGGTGGTGCCCTTGACGTGGACATCCACGTTGGTCACGTTCCAGCGCGGCGGCGATCCGCCGTCCACCGCCACCACGCGCACCGTCAGACGGTGGACGTCTCGCGTCAGCCGTCTTCGCAATCGCACCACGCCGCTGCGAGCGTCAATGCGGAAGAACGGCATCGCCCCGGCTCCGGAGTCGATGGCCACGCACTGCTCGTCGGCGGGTGGGAAAAACTCGCTCGAATTGCTCACCGTCGACAAGGCACTCTCCACGTCGAACTCGTAGCACCCTAACTGGATGACGAGCGGCGTGCCCTGGTCGCGCGACGGTAGCAGCGCATCGTGACGATCGACCTCCGCCGCCCGCCGGTCGCCGTCCACAAAATAGTACACCTCCGCGTTGTACGGCTCCGGGTCGCCGTCCAGCGCGTCCACCGTCAGAACCGACTCGCCCACCGCCAGGTTGCGCGCCACTTCCACCCGGTAGTCGGCCAGGCGGAAGTGCGGGCCGAAACGGTTGAATCGGGTAACATGGACAGGCACCTCGCTGGTCTCGGTCATGCCGCCGGCCGCGGCGGCTAGTAACAGGGTGTAGACGTGGTTAAGTCGGGCGTTGGTCAGGCGGCGCCCTGTGAGCACCTGGCCTGTGTCACTGTCCACCCGGAATTCGGAGCCTTTAAGCAGCGTGTACTTGATGCGCTCGCGGCCTCCGGCTGATTGGGTGGAGGTGGAGGTGGATGTCGGCCACGGACTCGGACTCGTCGACGATGAGCCTGTGGTCGTCCCGTTATCGTTCCAAGCCTGCACGGTGGTCACGTACAGTTCGGCTGGAGCGTCTTCGTGGACGCGCACCGGGTGGAGCCGCTTGAGAAATACCAACTTGCCTGTAGAGATATAGTTGGCAAATTAAAATTTTTATTTACATGACATTTGGTTGTGACATCAATTAAACTACATTACATCCTTCCTATAAATAATTTGAGAAAATCCTTATCCAACTTTTTATGATCGTGCCATCCGAAACAAATATGAGAACTTCTTACAAAATAACTTGATAACCTCTGAAGTTTGACAAGGAATAAATTGCATTTGCATCCATTTTAATTAAGTAGACCACAGAGAGTAATAATGATTTAAAAAATATCCATAATATGTGGTCGTCACGTCCAAAAACTAATATTTTTTTATTTATAACAATTATTTATTCGAAATGCATTTGCGAAGTTTAGGTATAAAGTATTTGATACACAAGGCAGGGAAGATTCATAAAAGCAATTAAACTACAGTTGTCTCATTTCGTACAGTAATTTTTTTTTTTAAATTTTCATTAATGTTTCATGTTTGTTACATTTATTAAATTATCAAAATGTATCAGATTGTTATTTAAACATACATGGTGAAATGTGTTTATCTCAATTTTGCTCTGAATGTTTTTTCAATGCTCACCTTCTGATCCGTGAATGCTCCCCAGCAAGCAGCACAACATAACAAAGACCGCGATCATGGCGCCCTCTGACCTCCACCGACCGAAGCGCCGCCAACCGCGGTGCTGGCCACTAACTTTTTCGTCGTCCATTTTTATAATTTTCAATCAACGGCTTATCCTCTTTACAGTCGCCATCATCACGAGATTTAACAGACGATGTCGCTGCGCGCTAATTCCTGTTCAGGTCGGCCATCTTGTAATCTCTCACAATGTCATTTTGCTTCAAAAATTTGTCGTATACGATTCCAGAATCTTAAAAACTATCAATCAGCGTCTGCAAAAAGAAAAGAAAATACAACATTTGTTTAAAAAAATTCTTAATTTCTTCAATCCGATGAATTTACTCGTACATGTTCACCTGCTCCATAACGCGCCATTAAGAGGTGGCAGCAATTAATCAATTACCGAGAAAAAACTTTTAACGCTCCACTTGACAAATTTCAGAAAAGCTAACGTTGGTTGAACAAAATCAATGTTCCGCCTAGTTTCCGGAATACATTAATACGAACTCATTAATACGAACTCAAAACGAGTTCGGTTTTCAATTACAGATTTACAGACACATAAAAAGTCGTGCTTTTAGTGGTTTAAGTGGAAGGGGGAATGTTTTTTAAAAGGTGACTGGAATTGAATCATTTGAATGGAAATGTGATACGCGCTGGGCAAGGGTTGACAAATGGAAATGGTGATTCCGCGTGAAATTCGAACGGTTGAGCAAGGGTGCGTGTGTGTGTGATTGCGTGTGATTTCGATTTACTTGTAAGGAATGAGGTCACTGCGAATGGACATAAACTCCAGACGACGAATATCGACTGGTGTCGGTCGCGTACAGCGGAGGACAACTTTCGACGACATCTTACAGCAGTGACACATTTGCACGATGGCGGCTCGTGACCAATTTTGCTGAGACCAACAGATTTCACAAATACTCCACCCAGAATCGGAAATGATGAGAAAAAAATTGTGGGTTCAACCTTGAATTCCACAGGAAGGATTTTGGCAAATTTCTTTGAGAACTTTCAGTTTAATTCGATACTCGACAGTTGTACTGTACTTACTGCCATTTATAGGAAGAGAGGAACAATACTAAAAGGTCAAATTCAAATTTTGACGACCGTTGTTCACGAATTTTACAAAGGAGAGAAAAAAAAAAAGTGATATAAGAACAGATGCTCATTTCTGTCAAGGATATACGACTATTTTTTGAGCGAAGAAACTTTTAATTGGAAAATTATTTATGTTTTGTTCTAAATTTCAGTTTATGAACAAAATATGCTATGGTATAGTGATGTCAATATTTTATAAATAAAAATAATGGACTGTATATATGGAAATATTGTTTGGTTGTTTTTATTTGTTATTCGGTTGTTATTATTTTATTTGAGAGTTTCTCGCCGACTCTGGTCGTCTTTTTTTGTCCGGTGCTGTCCTGGAGACAACCCCTATTTCATTATACATTTATTATGAATTTATTATGAATATTTTATTTTATTAAATATTGTTCGGTCAAAAATATGATCAAAAATAAAATAAATAATTGTCATCATATTTTTTTAGACCCGATTACCGTGACCTAATAAAACAAGCCGCCATTTTGCTAGTGAACGCAGTTGGGGTCGGTCTTGTAGGATGATGACCAGATATGTGCCAAAACGCTCGATCTTGAACAGACTGAATTAAACATATAAACACGGTTACCATGTGCGACGACTCAAATTTCCTCAGTCCTCCTAAGCCCCGCGACCTAACGGGGACACTTCCCCTCCTTCCCAAAAAATTGATGGAAAGTTTTCAAGAAGGGTTTGCACAATGTGAGCGATGGCCCGGCGCCTCAACGCATGGCAACAGAGTTACGGAGCAAATTCTTGGTGTTCTCGTGCCATACAATCTGTAAACACGTACAATGTATCTCAGGAGGTTACGCAGATACAGAATATCAAGAGGGTGGATCGCCCTCGACGTCAAGAGGATAACTTTGATAACTTTGTTTTGGCCGCCACTATATCTTGCTGAGGCCCGACCTCAATCTCAGGAAATGTGATGGGAGAGTCATACTCGTTAAGATAGCCCACTCAAAAGAGTTTCTGTCATGGTTGTGAAAACGTACGAAGTTGTCGAAGCAGACTTTAACCACGCAAATTGATTATTTTGTGTACGTAATTTCTCTTAAGACAGTTTTTGGGTTAGTCGACCTCTTTGCAGACCCTGGCTTATCTTATTCGAATAAGATAAATTAGCCCAGTTGGTATTGCTTGTATAATACCGAAGCACCACGATTAAGAATAAAATTACATTTTTAGATCCAAGGTTAGTTTTTTAAAATAATCATTTTAATTTCTAATTGTTTCGACGTGCATGTATCCAGTTTGGCGCCACACATGTAACTCACACAATGAAAATGTTCAGAATATGTAACCAGTAGCGCAACCAGAATAATAAAATATTAAAGAAATGATAACATCGGCATTTCATCCTTATTCTTTTGTTGTTTCGACTACAGTAGCATTAATATACGAGTACACACGTATATTTTATAGCTATGTGGATTATAAGTTGAGTCATTGAGTATGCGTCTTAGACTACACCAATGAATTACGATTAGAAATACAAATCAAAACAACGACAAGAAATGAAAGGTCGTGATTACGTGTACAGCGTGACAATTTTCAGAAATGAGATTCGAGAGAGAGATCTGACTACAAGGGCTGAGGCAAAATGCTCGCATCGACTCCATTCCATCAGAGAAACCACTTGTTTCTCTGCAAAAAAATATATTCCTACGTCATGAATAGAGTAATGCGATTTCAAGATTGCGTATTTAAGAATTATAAGTTATTTCGGAATATGGCTTTACGAGAAGTTCCGGTAAATAGACGAAGGTCGATCAATGTCTACGTTCACGATACTGTGCTGCCATTTCAATCATTCGTGTTCCTACATAACTGTTACGCTGCACAATTCATCCTCCAGAGACCATTAATGAGTTCCACTTAACACAATCTCTTCGAGAGATTTCTTATCGCCCAACAAGAATTATTACTCCCAAACATAGTTGAACGTTTATCGACTCTACTTAGTAAATAGTAATCGTACAATATCGTTACACAAAGCATTAGGTATTAACGACTTCTATAAGGTTGTTTAACTTGTTTTCGTGGAATTGTTAATTTTCTGTAAATGTTTCTTCTCTGAACATGTCACGGAAATGGTGGTAGTGGTCAGGAAGAATACCGTGAACACAAGAAATGCCAAATGGTCTCACGAATACTTCACAGATGTCGGGGGAACATTTATCAAAAAAATACCACGGACCGTAAATGACTCCGAAAACAAATTAATCTATTGGAAATTTGCAAAGCTCACAGCGAACGTTTATTATCCACTTGAGACAAAAGCAGATATCATGTGGTGGTTGCAAATGTTTTGTTTATGTCCGCCTGAGACCATGTCTAATAAATAGTGAGCTTTCCGCGCGAATCAGTGAAAAGCAAATCTAAAGGTCGAATTTGTTCTCTTCGCCACTTTTGGCGGCGTGATCGTCCACGAATTCCAGAACTTTTGCTACTGCAAAACTCAATTTGTGTCCATCGCAATTTTCTTCAATTCCATTTCGGATTCTCAAGAAAAGTGTCTTTTGGACGCGCGTCTCACGAAGATGGCGGCATTCGGCGCACACACACGAGATGCGCGGGGGTACTCTAGTATATAAAAAAAAACACTCTTCCCATAAATTATTTAAACTGAGCTTGGGTCGGGAATTGACAACACGACTGTTTAATGGCCACTCACGATCGAGTCTTTGATATTTTTTTTTCTCAATATGTAGAGGGCGTTTTGCCGACCCACATATGTTGGTCCATGTTCGCGGCTTGTCAAGAAACTAAGCTCTTTCTTGAATTAACTCTGTATATACCGAGTACATTGCAGACTCGTTTAATAGTCTAGCCACGGTGATTGCTTTTTGATCTGCAAGAACAGTCCAGTGACGCATTCATGAAGCACTTTCGTCGGCACGTAAATCGTCTATACTAAACAACAGCAATTAAAGAAACAATCGATCGCGATTAAGTTACAAGATTAAGCTCACGAATGTGCATGCTTACAACGATTGCAATTATTGCTGTCACGTCAAACTAATAGGAAATGAGGAAAAGTAGATCTCGTTAAGCTATCTATGGCAAAAAAAACCTCAAAACTACTTACTTTTCTGTAACTCAAGAGAATAATGTCCGAAACACATTAAAAGGACACTTCCGTGAAAATCTCACCAAAAAATATACATTTTGAAACATTTTTTCTTGTTTTTGACGCGAGGATTTGGCTTATCAGCGTCTCTTCTTAATCGATGAAAAATCAATTTCTTGTGGGAATCTGCTGGACGCAAACTCTAAAACTGGCGACGAACACAAAGTTGTCTTATCCCGTTTGAAATTGTTTTTTTCATCGACTTCGATTTAAATTATTTTGGGCATTGTCTTGATTAACAGTTTCACTTGTCTTGCGTTCCATAAGCGAAGGTTATTTTGAAAGAATTCACAAGCAGGGACATTTGGCCTTTGGGTCAAGCCCATTTTTGCATTGCTAGTGGTAGAAAATGACGCATTTGACACTTATAACTCGATCATAAATATTTCAAAATTTACGCACCATTGCCGCCTTACTCACTTTGAATATCGCTTTGTTTCCCATCAGTGTCTAATTAATGAAAAATTATGGCGTTTCATTAACTAATTGCTGGTTTAACAAGGACCATTACTCACTCTCCTCCAAACTTTTTCGCAACTCGTTCAATACACATTTTTCATTCGTTCGTCAATAAACTTATAACCTAAACAATACCAGCAGCAGCAGCACAAATGCCTGGTGGGTGATGTTGTATCTTGTGGACTCGTTAATATGAAAGTTTATAATTAAAAGTCTGACAAGATAGCAGCTGATGATGTTGATGATTCACTCAGTCCACATCAAACTTTTTTTTAATGCGCCAACAGACAACAGTCCAAGAGACAGCGACTCAAAGGTTGCATTTGGTGCTACAAGGTTTTCTCTCATGTCTCGGTGAAGACCTTCAACCAGATTTTTTTTTTAATTTACATTCTCAACTAGGTCTCCATATTGAGTTTCATTTATGCCACTCACTTCAATGCATATGTGCGTATTACTATGCATATTTGTGCCGTTTTCATCAACAGGGTGTCACACTCGATTGAGTATCGTGTAAAGCATGTTCATGACCATCAGACCTCTTTTGCAGATAAATTGCAGACGCTGACAACACAATGAACAGGCGAGATTGATATCTAAGTAGCCTAAAGCGAGTACGCTGTCAAATTCATGAGACAAAAATTGATTATTAAAAATAGACAATATGATCGCATTCTCCTTGGTGACAATTTAAATAGATGCGACTTTGACTGCGCAATGCGAAAAACAAAGCTGAAATTCGTTTCTCGAAAGAACACATCTGAACCAGAAACTAAATCGATTTTAATTTTCGTAAGTTATTAACTAGAAATTTGAATCTGATTCCAAAGTTGGAATTTTGACGGACGGAGTTTAGAAAAGATCTAAACTGATTATAACGAAAGTTTTTCTGAAGTTTTAGCCGGAAGTAGGACTTTCCGTTTCCATGTTTTTAAGCCAATACGAACTTAAAAAGAGCGCAAGGTCCAAAATACGAAATCCAATTCACCCTCCACGAATTCTTGGAAAATATCTGATAACAGATGTTCTCAAAAAACAAGTGTCACGCAATGTCAATGCACGGGTGTCCGGCGGGCGGGTGCGCAGCTTGGGGCCGCACCACTGGACAACACTTAACAAGTCCTCTCTCTCATCGAAGCGTCACATCCTCGCACGTGTATCAACACCAACAACATTCCTCTATTCCTTTTAAGCTGCCTGCTCAATTTTTAAACGTCATGTTCGATTTGCCAAACAGTAGACGACACAGCGCTCGCTCGTCACGACGCATCAGAAGGCGGTGATTCAAAAACGCCCTCTCCTAATAAACACCTCGCCCACGCCAACACTCAGTGGTGCGTCCCTCCCTCGTAAAACACCACCAGCCGCCTCTAAACCCTTGAAGTCGCACCAGATCCTCCCACTCATCAACCTTTCATGGAAACTTAAGGAAGGATCCACCGTCAGTTGTCAAAGTCATGGAGGGGCACTGTGCCTCGACGTGGGCCCCTAGAAATCAACGAATATTTAGTTTAATGGGGTGACGACATATTTTTTTCCTCAACAAGAATGACTCATCCTGACAACCACCATAGGAAGTTGGTCACAAGTCGCGCGTCCAAGTATAAAAATTAATTTGAATAGTGCCCCAGTTTTGAGTAATCAAGAATTTCATCCCGAATGCGAGCCAGGTGGATTATAAAATTAGGACCATCTTGAACAAATCAAGTACATTTTGCGGAGAACGACAAAACAGATACTCCAATTTTCTTTGTTGGTCGGTCTAGTGAATAGCGAACACAGAGTTGCGAGTTCGAGCCCGAATCAGTTCGTCATTTTATTTACACTGATGAACAAATAATTTTCAAGTTTCGCATCACTTGAGAAAGCTTCTGAGATGGTTCATCGGAGTTGATCTCCATATTCACTTTCCAGGTAAACAAAAGTGGAATTTTCTGGTTTGCAATTCAACCATCACGCGAACCAGCCTCCCCCACCCCCTCCACCTCCCCCTAATCCACCTCCATAGGTTACATGGCTACATGAATGCAGTTGCTGTTGCTGCCGCTCTTCAGAAGTAATAATGGTCTTTAACCTTGAATTTAATTTTGTGGCCCGCCTAGCGCACGCGCACCCTCCGGCCGTCGTCATCGCCATCTTGGGGATCGTCATTGCAACTGCAGCACCACCAGCAGCAGCCAGGCTTTTATTATCGAACCGCGCCCCAAAAACGGTTCTCGGCTGAATGCCTCAACCGCTTCTACACTGTGTTCACCATTGTTGTCTCGACCTTATCCACTCCAATACAGAACCACTCAAACTGAGTCCCCCTGGAATCACGGTCGAAGCGGAAGCGACAAAACAGTTTTGATTGGACAAACGTCAACGTGATTGACAGGCAAGACTTCAGAGAATTTTTAAATATTTACAACACCTGTATTTTCAAATTCTCAATTTTTTTTAAAAATCACGTTGATTGAGCGACGACATGAATGAAGAAATTTGATCGACCATCCAATTTGTGATGTAGAGTTTTTTTCCGGAAAGATCAGACCAAATTTCTGTCCAAACCAAAAGCGAGCGAAATTTGTTCTTCAACCTTCCAAGCCCAGCACAAGTCTCATCATAATTGCTTTTGTTTAGTGTTGCACACTTTTATCTCGACAATTAGTGGCTCTTATAAATGTATTCAAGAGTCCCTGTAGAACTATATTCCAACAAATAACACACAACCAGTGCAAAAGCGGTTGGTGCCAGATTGAAATGTTGCGTGACAACTGCATGCGCTACAGGTATGCCGCAAACAAAAGCAAAATATATAATATAGTCTAAGTGATAGGTTCCTTTTTTTTATTATGAATGCCAGTACTCATTACAATTTATTGCAACATTTCTGATCCCATTGTATAGGAATCCCGTATAGAAAGCTCTGCTAATTACGGTTACAGCGATATGCTAAAAGCGGGTTGATTGGTTAGTTAATAGAGATCTTTTGGCAAAACTTATACGACAATGGGCGTCGTTTCCACCAGAAATATTGCTGTCCGGTGAAAGACAGTCAGTCGAATGTGGACGAGGAAAATTGTTCTCGTCGTATATACAACAAGGTCGCCATGTCAGAAGTTATTTTGAAATAGAAAAGAGAAGTGTTTTACGTTTGCGCTTCATACGCACCTCAAATACCTAGGGCAATGTCGATACGAGAAAATTATCCTGGACAAGAAACTACACTACACAATTTAAATACAACTTGCGTATTCAGAGATCATGAATGCGATACTGAAATACATGTAGAATTGCAGTTCATAGATTTAGTTCGAGCCAATCTTTTTTTTGCAAATAGAAAACTTTCGTCAAAGATTGTTTTTTAGGAGCTGTTTAGTTATGTTTAAGAAGATTTCCAAAGAAATAAAATATCCGCGACCAACACGAGATAAACACAGCAACTGATGGATTGTACTCATTAATTTAATTCGTAGTCCATCAACTATTATTATATGTACTCGCGAAATATTGCATATATAATCCGATACACTGTATACAGTTGTCCACGATGTTTTAAAAAATATTTTAAATTATTGTGGACAGTCGACTACGCCGTAGTAAGGTTGCAATTCAAGAGTTCCGAGCCGGCTTATTTTATTTCTTTGGAAATCTTCTTAAATAGAAAACTGTTTGCGAAAATGTCGACAGTTTTGGATAATGTCCACAAACTGTTCACATACGACGTAAAATGACCTATATAAATTAATATTTTCTATTATTTTTTTTTGTCGGTTGGTGCTGCTTCGCCTGTTCGAAGTGATTGAGGTTACATGTACGATAGCGTACGCGGTATCCGATGGGAGAAGGGAGTGACGGGAAAGCCGCACACAATCTTACCTGGGAATTACGTGGTGGTATTCCCATCCAGGTGCACATTATCATCAGCGGCCCCCCGAAAACCACAAAATCGAAAACTTCACTCCAGTTTCTATGCGAAGACGGGGGATGATTCTACAATTGCCCGAGTTCCGGTCCGTCAGTCAAGTAGTTTATCGAACGTGTAATTATTATTATTAGGCCTACCTATTATTATTGGCTTGTCCCCTTCCCCCCTGAACATGTACATGCCTGGCGAGTGGCGCCATCAATACAATAAAGTCCAATTGATGTGAGATTCCGCTCTTTTTCTCTTTCATAAAACCAAAATTATCTACATTTGATGCGGTTGGATTTCCCGTATACTTAAAAAATATGTGGTCACCCAGAACTTTCTACCAACTACAGGTTATCCTCCCCCCATATATTTTCAAATGAAATGGGGATCGGGGGGAGGGAGGGAAGGTGGTGTCCAATTTCTGTATTATCGATATGGAATTGTTAACGGTTCGGCAGTGTTCAGTCAGTCATGACGCAGAAAATCAAATCATCAATTCGAGCTGCAATCTTAATTGCAGATTGATGTTATTAAAGAGTTTGTCGTCATAGGATTTATCGATAATACTCGTACATAATGCATAGAATAGAAAGTGCGCATGTTGAGTAATAAATAAATTGCTCTCGTTGGGATATGTCGTTTACAATATACCGGTGGTCGTAATGTTTGCCCTTGACTCCAAGGCAAATATTAATCACATACTATAAAGTGTTTAGTTATTAAAAACAAAAAAGATTTTCGAGACGTACGATTATTTCGATGGTGCCTTAATTCTGCAGGCGGTTGAATAATAATTGTAATTAGCTTTTTTGTACTGGTACATACATTGTATATTTTCGAGTAAATGTACAGTACACACGAGTGTTTTATTTAAAAACACCAGCTTACAAATCCTTAATTTTTAGATTGCGTTTTCAAATATG
>JAQGBY010007780.1:0-11385 GCA_034698785.1 Mycogona germanica
TGCTCCGGTCGCGTTACTACACTGTTTACTATGAGGGGCTGCTGCCATAAAATATATCTCTTTTGGTTAAACGCGACCGGAAAAGTTGAAAGGACTTCGAACTGCCTTTTATTTATATAGACGTGTATGCAAATTGGTTAATTAATCGCATCTATTTTTTTTCTTCCTGTCATCGCTCTCATGCATTGTTAGTCTGTTTTCACGCCTCACCATGTGACGAAGCGCAGGACTAAAATATATTAGCGAAATTAAATTCGCGACGACCTATCTGACACTTACAAGTCTGCTGATTATATATACACATACTGTTTGTTTATACTCGTGTTTGTGCATTCATTTTTATCTGAAGTTATTGTTGTCCTAATGCATTTTGAATTACAGGGTGTATATTTTAAGTTAGTATAATTTAACACCAGCTATGTTTCACCAATAATAATCACCAATAAATAATTTTTGTCTCAAGCTGTTTGGGGTCGCCAGCAAATACCGAAGATACCAATCAAGTTTAACTCGTTGATTTGGTTTATTCACGCGATCCAATCAAAACGATTTTCTTTCAGAAAAATAAAATAAAGTGTATGTATGAAAAATAGAAGTAACCAAAATCCTAGTATCTAAAAAACCAGTATTGGCTATGACGGTGGCCACATACAATCGGCACACGATGGGCAAAACATATGCTCGCGTGTGTGGAGAAAATCGATTTTTATGTGATGTATTTCTATAGAGAATCGATGCTCTGCCTGAAAGACCGGTGGTATATTTTGGACTCTTAATCGAGATTCACTTTACCCATTCATTCATGAGTTTATGAGGACCACAAATTAGGAATACATTATTCTGTGCATTAAGGGATGAATGAGATCTGCAGTAATATTTGTCAAAACGATTTCTCATTTATCTTCAATCCTGGAAAATTTCCAATAGTTGTTTTAAAAAATGTATTCACGATTCAGTGTCAGTATTTTTTTAAGTAGGTGTAACCACTCAAAATCACACAGTTCGATTATTGTATTGAGACGTAATACAAATTGTCTGTTTACTTATTAAAGTTTACATCTTTCAAATTACAGTTAAGTCAATCATACATAATTGATCTGGTTTGAGCCAGGATCCTCTCATTATGTAATGTTATGTAACAGATAATGGAAGTAATTTTAATCGTATTTGACTTTGTTCTTTCATAGAATTATTTGTACTGATGGGTGGATGGATGACAGAGAAATGAGATCGAGTGGAAGGTCGCGGGATAAGAGAGAAAAAAAAATAATAAAAAATAAAATAAAGACGGAAAGTTAAGCTCACCGAAGCTTGCGGAAGGGTTGCGAATGTCCTGCGGCCACATAGTTCTGGTGGTTCTCCAGATCCTCCATGCCGCGTACTCGAGATCCATTAACGGGAGTGTAAACGTTGCGTACTGCTCCAAACGCTGGTCGCCTTGTTTCAATTAAAATAAAAAAAATAACGTTTCAATCGGGGCAAGGCACGACGTCGTTAACTCGTTCATTTTTTATTTAAATGGTGTTAACGGATCTGTGCACGTACATTTTCTCAGTTAGTTCGCGCAGGAATATGTCGTAACTGCGAATTCGACGTGGGTGGATCACGAAGTTGACACCGCTGGCGTTGGGGTCGCCGTTCACGTACACGTGAATCAGTTTGATGTGGGGCAAGGTGGCAAATAACCCCATGATGTTGATGTTAGCGTCCACGTTAGCGCTGTGCGAGGATCCTTACCCTTGTGGCGTTAGCAAAGCTCTATTTCGATCATCCCCTGTTTTCATTAGCCATTCGCTGGAATCGACTGAAATATATTTAACGAAAATATAGGTTGGCAGCAACAGCCAAATTTATGATGATTTAGAATTTGCTATGCACATCAATCACAACTCATTCAGTGCCAGTCAATGAAGTAAATTAAATGCTATTTCTTAGGTAGATTTCTTGAAATCCTGAAAACATTTGCAGTTGAAGAATTTGACAAAATATGTAAATTTCAAACCTAACTATTTTTATTAGAAAGAACATATACTCCGTACTCACTCGTATTTCATTTATATAAAATCTTAAGGTTCCAATTGCTGACATAGATTAAAATTTAAGAAACGCATATTTTATCAGAATTCTTTTCATAATGAGGACGATGACGAAGCCGGAGTTGTGTTAACGCGAGGGAAAAAGGGGGATCGGTGGACTACAATCCAGAATCAGTATCAATTGAGAAACAAAAACAAAAAAGAATATCTAAAAAAAAATTAAAATATGCACGTAACATTTTCAGACAGCAATACTGACACGACATTCCGATAAACCAAAAATAAAAACATATTAAAATAAAATCAAAAAGCGGGCAAAAATAATTTTTTAAATTAAAAGTACCCTTTATCTTTAACTGACATGCGTAAGAAAATCAACTTATCTCGCTCTCATAGGTCCATTAATTTAAAATCTGTTTTACCACCCCACAAAAATGTTTAAAAAAAAAAATACCTGTTCCAATAATGCACAAAAAATATGGGTCTTGCAAAAAAAGCTTGTAAGACATCGTTCTAAATACCTATTTCTCTTGAGCCACACAATACAAATTCTCCCCTCCTCCACCATGGAGCTGTCATCGAGTAATTAAAGAGGGAAGCCGAGATTGATTACCTGTTGATGGCAGCCACAACCGCAATTGACAGCCGCCGCGTCGTCCGCGTCTATCCGATGTCTATCCGATGGCACAAGAACCGACGATGGTTTCCCAATGGTCTAGGACTTGTGAAGCTGCAGCAGGGCAGACAATGACGGCCCAATGACGGTCTAGCCTGCCGATGTATGACGTTGCATGCCGCTGCCGAGAGTGTGCTCGGAGTCGGACTAATGGGCTGGCCACCAACTTTCCTTTGCTCGGGCCATTACGTCACCGGACGACCCAGGACCCGTTCGCGGTTTGCAGCTCGGGTCCGTTCCACCATCCGCATTCGCAAAATCATGAATCTCGCGTGATGCCTTCTTTATTCGTGACGAATTCAAATCTCACGAACCGAAAAAAGAAACGCTCACATTCAATTATTATTTTAATTGTAAAATTGCATCGTCGGGTGAAGAACGATCGCGTCCAAGACGAACTTACGAAGTCCAGGACGATTTAATCCAAGACGAACAAACAAGATTATCGATGAATTTTATTTTTGTTATTTGATATCTGATCCTATTTTTCGCTGAGCAGTAAAGAACATGAATCGATCAGTTCGGTTTCGAATAGTGGAATTTCTTCTGTTGTTTTCTATGCTTTTTTTATAGCAGAACATGGGATCGCCTTCTACGTTTTTTGTACAAGCTGGTTTTTTCTTTGTTTTTCTTTGTTTCCATGGCCCAGTTTTATAACGCGGGTTCACCCACAAACATTAATGGTCAGCCCCAGACCCATACCTGTACACACACACTCGTAGGTTTACATCCTGCTAACCCGTGCAATACTGCGGGAGCCCGCGTAAATGGTCTATCAATAAGACCCGGATTTTTAAGAAAATAAAATTCATGCTCAACAAACATGCTTATATTCCCTTTTTTCCGAATTATTCCCCACTTTCATTTAAATGTAGCCCGCTGCAATAAAATATCAAAAATCACATTAAAAATGCTTGAAATATTTACTTTCGATTTTCCTTTCTTTGTCATTCCTAGCAGCGCACCACAAGTACAGAGTACAACTAATAAGGGAGAATTAGGTCTCTCCTGAAAACGGTCTGTATATGAGGCTGATGTCTTTTCAAAGTACATTTCACAAAATTCAGTTTTATTTTATTTTTATTTACGAAGCCTCACCAGCTCGTCGTCGATTTTACACGGCTCTGTCCCGTGTTCGTTCACAGGTGTTTAAACGTCGACTTTTTACATATTTCTCATGTGTGGTCATTTTAAGGTGCTGCCTGCAGTAGCCATCACTCGACTCATATGCCTCATTGGTAACATCTATTAGACACTCAAGCTGCAATGCTGAGAATAGCTTTAAAATTTCGTCTCTTCTATAACGTAATGAAATAAATGCACACATACTACGTATAATGCACACTTTCACGCAAATGAAATACCATTTTAAAAAACCAGGTTTGGCAAATGAGCGTATGAATATCCGGTTCCTACTTATCAGGATCGATTCAAAATGCGTAGGTAGAGGGGGGGAGGGAGGGGAAACCATACACACGAACAGGGAAAGAGGCTGTTCTCCGTCACGCCACTCCTCCCCACCCATCAAAAAGCCATCCAGAGTGATGGGCTTCGTTGTGGCGACTAATGAGGACCGAGAGTACGCACCTTTCGAACCTATAACAAAAAATGACTTCACTTTTTTACGAGAGACGAAACCCCCGTAGTTGATCAAATACGGACGAAGCGGACAAACACGTCCACTAATGTACTGCAGTTGAACACAAATTGGGTTCAGACGCGAAAGTTGTCCTAATTTCAGGGCGCGCGTGCGTGCGGAATCCAGGGTCCGAGATTTCGACTAGAGAGATGCATCATTAGTCCTTGAGACCAAAAAAGGGTTACAACGAAAACGTACGTATAATGTCAAGATGCGCTCGTTTCTTGGTATCAAGTGTTTAATTTTTGATTAGTTTCTTCCAACTTCAATACAGAATTTAATAGTATCTCCACACTTCAATACAGAATTTAATAGTTTCTCCACACTTCAAACTTCAATACAGAATTTAATGCATTACCCAAATCGCAAATATACGAAAAATAATATATTATTGCCATATATTATATTCTCCGATGACGTTATTTCAATTTCAGGCATTGGAGCGACGAGTCTATAACTAACTGCTGCCCCCGAAGCAGGCAATCACACAAGTTTCGCAACCAATGCAGTGCTGCCGCCAATTAGGCTGTCAACGAAAAAGGGTACGCACAAAGAAGTATAATTGTAGAAAATGAAATGACGTTTTTTCTGGTGACCCTCGACGAATACGCGGAAGACCATTTGGAAATCAGCAAGCTACCCTGTTTTGGTTTTGCAAATCAAAACCAATTTGCTTCCAAGCGTCTGCTGCAATTCGGAGCAGAACGACGACAGTTAAAATTAAATGGAAAAAAAATAATAATTTAATTTAATTAACTTTTTCGGTCTCATTCTTTCATGCGTGACATTTCACGTATAAAAGAATGAGATTCATATTTTTGCATATCATTATATGCAAAAATATGAATCTGGCACTGTTTTGCTATGTTATGTATTTTAAGCCTCCATTTGAAGGAGAGAAAGTCAAAGTGGTGAACGTTAATTCCCCCTCCCCCAATTTTCGAGTAAAGTAAAAAATACAATTTTAGCAAAGCAAACTATCCGTTTAACCCAAAGCTTTTGTATAGCGCCGACAGAGGGCAGCATAAGTTGGATAGGTAAAAGGAGCCTTATTATAACACCTCTAGTAAAACCACTTTTTTCTCAATTCAAGAAGGGGAAAAACGACTTACACAACACTGGCTTTCATCCCATCATTTGCTATCGTATAACTCGAATTCTCTTATTTTCAAGGAAATTCTACAGTCATAGTGGCATGATGTCTTAAACACCTGCCTGTTCAACTTTATTTTTTTATTTTTTTTTAATCGTTATTAATCGTACACGACTTATATAAAAATGTTAAGGATCCGCATGACTTAGATTACGAATGTTAACCTCAAGGTCATGATTGGTGACAATTGTTATCTGAATAATTATCTGAAAAGGGATTTTCCAATCAATATAAGGAATTTGACGTTTCCAGCAATTGTTTCTTGATATTCACACTAGGTGTCGCTCAGCGAAATTAAACGGTGGCATTATCATTTTTCTTACCAAGTAAATAGTGCACCAGCAGCGTTAACAGAATCGTGGGGCGCGCACACCGAATTACCGAAATTCCTACGCGTGCCAAATAAAAAATCAACGATTCTCTAATAGGATTACGGGTGTTCTGCATGCACGAACAATCACTGGCCGTCTGCGTCTGTCCGTGTGGAAACGGTGGCAAACAGTTATCAAACTCAAACCACTCGATTAAAGGAAAATAGTTCTCCCTGAAGCGTGACTGACTGGTGGGCGTATAAATTTTTTTTTAGCATGAAATGTCTGCAAGTATGTTTTCCTTTTTACGATCGCGTCATTTGGAGGAATGAATCCCCTAAAGTGCTGTAACACTTGCGGATGGCGCACTGATGAGCGTGCCTGGCCAACGACAGATTCCAATAATGGCTATAATAATAATAGTGGACAGTTACACGTTCCAATGTTCGACACCGATTGCCTTCAAGTGGCATGCCTCCGCCGGACTGTTAGTTAGTCAATGTCACGGCAAGGTCATTCGAATCAAAAACTATGGTCTACATTCGCAATTTAGCGCATGAGACCAAGTTGTCAGCGTAAAGAAAAATTGAAAATTCTACGCAATTCAGTTTAACCGTCTTTATAAATATTTTTGAATCATGAATGAAAACAGGTCAAATTAATAAAAACTATTTCGAAAAACATATCGAATTACACATCTCACTATTTAAAAATATTCAGTTTATTAATCCTTTAACCGGGAAGCCCGAGTTTATACGGTTTGTTCAAAACTGGTACGTTGTGATATTTAAAAAATACGTTTTTTAACGTTTATTTCGTAACTGTTTACGTTTTGGAGTATCAATTTTTCTAAAAATTAATTGTACGGCAGGAATTAATTGTACGGCACGGTTGAAGTGTTAAAAGAAACAAAATATTCTGTTATGATTTACACTACAGTAAATTTTAAGAAAAAACTGGTCAAACTAGCAACTGACACAATTGGGAATTTCGTGTGTCTTGGGTCAGCGAGGTCAACTCATGTCGTCTCACGAAAAATATATTTGGGAAACGGTAGTCCAAGGTAACCGAGTAATTAAGCCGCAAAAAATTGTTACTCTAAATTATACACAACCAGTCATATTAATTTAACGGTTTCAATTGTACGAGCGATTCACCTCTCATCAAAACGCCAAAAAAAAGTAAAACTATGAGACACAAACACGGAAATTATATACAAGTAATTTTATTCCTCATCGTTCCACATTCAATGTCAAGGCTACAACGTGACCAACATGCTCCGAATAGAAATACGTTACAGTTATCAGCTACAGGTATATATGAATGTAACACCGGCTGAAGGCCACCGTTTATTTTTATTCTTTCTTTCATTCCCCGTCTCCCCTCCCAAATTGGGCGCGGTTCTTTTTTTTAACACCGCAGGCGTCCGATTATCCCCCCCCCCCAACACAATATAAGAGTACACAAAGTCCCACATTGCGGACTAACACTTGTATACAACAATAACTGCAGTTATGCAACAGATTCTTGTATCATCAGTCATGGACCGCGCTCACCCGAACCCTCGGAGCAGGTTTACATCTCCTGTCCCCGTCCCCGCCTCCATGAGATATTTACATGTACATGACAGGTAGAAACTGAACTGATTAGGCCTCGACAAGACTTCACTGTGGACAACTCTATGTAAAATTCACGTACGGTAACATGTACCTGTATTGTACGTACTACATTGCCTGTAGGGAGGATGCACAACACCGGTATTGAAATGCGGTCCAAGCGACCGGCAAGTTTATGTTCGATTGAAACAAATTTAAGAAATCATGACAAAATTAGATAACATGAAATGCAGACATAACCTTGATTAATTTAGCTCGTATGTCATTGAGGCGGTGAATCTTTTAGTGGTGTGTAACTCGTGGTTTTTCTGTTTCTGTCGGGGACATGTTCTCAATATTGGAATGGGAATCGTTAGAGGATCGAAGAAAAGCGACCAATATTGGGCTTTTCGCTCGTATTCTGAAGGGGGATTATAATGTCAAAATTGGGGAAATTGTGAGACAGGCACCTACTAGGTGTAGAAGAGCGGGACATACTAGAATGGTTCAGGAGCTGCATTGTAGATGTAACTCGTACTTCAACTCCTATTTCCCCAGAGCGTGTCGACAGTGGAATGGTCCTAACATGTCTCAAGTCAAGAGGCTGTTAGGATAGGACAACCCCACCTTTGTCCATAGGCCCCATCTGGAGCTGCTTATGGGTATATATTGTAATTGTAATTCTCGAATTGAAAAACATGAGGTTTTACTAGACACGTCATCACAGGGTTCCGTGTACTAGTCCAACTTTACCCGCCCTCTGTTGGCGGTATAGAAAAGCTTAGGTTTACTTTTTTGCTTATCACTTTAAATAAAATCAAAAATTGAGATACACCACTATTGGTTTCACTGCTTCTATTAATCCTAAATGGTGCTGCTAGGAACAAACGAGTGGTCGATGGTTTACGAATATCGACAACAGAAATGGAAACACGAAATAACAGTTAATCGAAATAATTCGAACAAACGGGCCGCGGGTTGCTCAGCCTCGATGTTAGAGCACATCGTACAACATATGGGGTGGAGCCTCCTTTGGTCGCTCACCCCCGATCATCTGATGCCGGTGAGGCGAGCTCGTTCTACTCCTTTTATTATTTAAGAAAAAAATAAATCTTCTCACCTGCGCATGCGCGCGACCTCCACACGATTACCTTGGCGCCCGCCGCGTCCCCGCCAGATTCTATCTATACAATATATAGGAGAATAAACTAACGGTACTCGCTTCCCGCCCAGCACCCGGAACCCGCTTCCGCTTCCACCAATCGCAGCCTCTCCTGACCTAGTGGTGGTGGATTTTTGGTTTCGCTTCTCCGGCATATGGCGTACATATATATCCTGAACCTCCATTCGCCACTAACACTTCTCGGCGGCAACTAATTTGTTAATCGATTACAAATCGTTGTCGCGGCACGTCAGCAGATACACACACACACACCTCGGCAACCGTTTAATTTGCGCGTTTAGCTACGCCGGCTGTACATACGAGAATATATGTATAATAGATATATACATGTATTTTTGTATTACACGTACATGTATTTTTAGAAATCACTTCGGGGCTCTGAACCTTTCACACGCTGGAAACGGCAAAATGAACCAGGGCAAGGTTACATCAAACAGCTTTTCTACTATAGAGTATAATGGAGACTTGCTGAATGAGGATTTGCAATTGATGGCTTATTGACTCCTTGACAAAAAATAAAATAAATGCAAATGAAACGAACACACACAGAATGAGAGAGAGAGAGACGATGCGAAAGTGAAGACATTTTTTAATTGTGTAGAAAATTTCACAAGAAATTCCAGACGCGCATCTCAGACTAATTAATTCATGGAATTTCAGTATTCATAAAATAATTTAGAATAAAGCGGAGAATGTTCCAAATATTTCGTATTTCTACCTTCAATAGCGTGACTTTCATAAGCTAACTCGCGCGATCAGGTCAACTACAGAATACTTTCCTTTTGTGTTTTAATCCAAACGATCTGACATATTCAATAAAAGTTATTTTTATTACTATTTTGTCATAGTTACAAAATATAACTCTTATTCATGTGCTACTCTGTATATTTGAGGCTATACAATTTCAAGCTACCATTCATAAATAACGAGCGTGCATAACGAGACGTCAATAAGAAATTTAAAATCTTGGTTTTCGTTTGGGTTTCTGGAGATTCCGATTCCCGTTGGAGTCGGTTGATTTGCAAAATAGCCAGCCCCGGCCAAAGTGAGAAGTCGATCGGTTGGTTCGTTGCCAACTTGACCGTAACCTATAAATGCAGATTCTCAAAAGAGAGATGTCAACTCAAGCGCCTGCTTGCCTACCGTTACAGCGCTCACCCACGCAGCCCTCGCCTGTTCACCAACACACACACCAGCTTACCTACACATATAGACTTCCATATAAAGTCTAGACCCCATTGTGTTGATGGTGTTCTCTTTCTGGGCGTGGTCGACCGACTCATGGCCAAGTCGTTGTCCTTCCCAAAAGCGGTTAGGAATGCATGGTTTTTGCACTAAGCAATTCCCGAGTCATGATCACGCATTGTTCAGCACATGTAGGCCTAGCGCAAACAAAGTTCTGTACACTGCCCTAAGATTGAGAGCCAACGTTTTATTTTTTGGATGATGATGATGATGATGATGATGATGCTTTTAAGTCATTATGGTGACTCGAGACGAGACTATGTCTTGATTTAGATGTATGATGTGCATAAACAATCTGTCGCATTGGCAAGGAACACGTTCTAAAGCAGAGTTCGTTCAGATAACGGAAAGGTTTCGGGACATCATGAACTGCTAATCGATTAGGTCTTTATTCGTCTTTTCGTCTCAGGGCAAGACTTGACAGGCTCCGCACCTTCTATCACTACAATTTATTACTAATAAACTGTTTATTTATTGCATAATTAATTTACGACAAATTGCATACTGATTATTTAATTTATTGCAACATTTATACTCGTACATGGGAGATTGCAAAAATTTGTCTGAAGCAGAATCAAGACAAGAATACATTACGTGCAATATCAAACTCGAATAATGTCAAACGTCTTGAAAATAAAATTTAATACAGTTATACATATACATTGTATGCCCATCTTATATTATGAAACAAAATTACCTGTTCGGGACATAACTAACGAACGTCATAACCATAAACGTATACCTAAGCTTGTGAACGTATAATCAACGTTTAATTAATTTTATTCACTTTATTATTCAAAATTTTAATCTTGGTTATTATTAGCCGAGTAACCACCTAGTATATGATAAACTAATGTCTTCTTTTCTGAGCGCTATTTTGCAACACCCAAATTAAATATACACATCTGTGCTCGGGAGAATTTAAAAACAAGATGTTGATTAACAGTTGTTCCCAATTTCAAGAAAAAATGGCCAACATTTTTGAAAATATATGATAAACTAACTATAGATATATCTTCGTGTTGGACTGTAGTGGGCAAATAGCAAGCAAACGACGAATTATAAATTGCTCATTTGTTACCAGAAAATATATTTATTTGGTTGAAGTTGGCTCAACATCATCATTTAAGTTATGCACGATGCCATTTTTTCAAAAGCAGAAATCAACCTACGAATAAATGGTATAAGATATTGATAATTTATTATCTGACACAGTACGTGCAGTTTGGGCGGAGCATGCGTGAACAATATTTTATTCCAAAATCGATAGATATCACAAGTGCCGGAAGAATTGTTGCATATAAAGGCAACCATTTCTTGCATTCCTGCCTGAGATTGATCCACTCATTCTGTGCCTAAATTAGTTGCCAAAGAGAAATTCATGAGAGAAAATGTCTTAACAAATGTCCGAACGAAATTGAGCCGAATGTCATTTTTTATCATATCTTTTATACGCATAGTAATTCTTACAATGTCGGACGAAATTGATTTCAATAGGATCAAAATTGCCGTAGATGTTCAGTGTACATAGTTGAAGCTTGCTTTAT
>JAQGBY010007781.1:0-11383 GCA_034698785.1 Mycogona germanica
CGAGTATCTGATTGTAGTCCTGCAATCCCCAATTCTAAGTAATTGCTATCATCGGCTCCTACCTCCAACTAGGAAATCCTTAACCTTAACGATTGGAGTACTGTCAAAAAATCTAGTCCTGCGCACATTTTCAGTTCTATCTTATTGGTATCTCAGAGAATAGTGGCAGTGATGATTTTTTTAATCCGACGTGTTTGAAATTTATTTTGAAAGCAATGCGACATTTTGTTTAATTGATATTCTGTATTTTAGTGATCTGTTAATGCGTGTACAGTGAAAGTTTAAATAAGCATTTCTAAATTTCATCTCCGTGCACAGCAGTTATAGGGGTGCCCTCTGGTAGCGTTCTAGAGGGTTAATCGGTTCCTAGCTATGTGCGATGGCCGAAGAACTGCCATATTTAGTTTCTTATATTTTATTATCAGTCATCTAGCGCTCCTAGCGGCTGATGGGGAACTTCCCGGACTCGTCGCGTCTAACGGCGACAATTTGAACCTGCTAACATTTTTCCAAATGACGACATGAGCGGTGCTACGCTACCTAGTATTAAAACTGCGCTTGTAAACATGTGACAACTTTTTCATTTGGTATGAATGATGTTTTGACTAAGATATCAAATTTGACCATTTTCGAGCTCCTTCACATCCCAATTAACACAGAACTAATTAAATTTTCTTAATGTTTATTTTGAAATTTGGTTTAGATATGCCGTGTACTGTTGAATATATTCTCGACTGTTGCCTATCAATACTAATTTTTTTTATAGAAATTATAACATCAACATTTATTTTTTAATTTAAAAAATTCGTGTTTGTTTCCAAGTACACACATTACCACAAATTTCCTTATCCCAAGTTTGCCTTATAAAGAAATATGAGTTCACTAAAATAATTATTTATAGCTTCAACTCTAAATACGCGGGAGGATCCAAAAGTAACAACGCCTATGTTTTATTTCGAGATTAGAAGTGAAACATGAAGTTCGTCATTGGTATATTGTATTCCACCGAACGATGTGTATTTTCGTTTTTTCTGTGATGTCTCTAAATAACAAATAGGTGTCATTACTTTTGGATAGTGGCTAAATGCGAGCAATTATCTCAATTTTAATTGGGAAACTTACTGTATGTTTCTTATTTCTTCACTTTGCCGCAATGAATCATCTGCAAAGTCTTGTTTCCTCGCTCTACTTATTTTTTGATCGACTTCATGGCGTGGAGTAAAGTTTGCCGCACCACCCATCAACCGCACCAAGGGAACGTTAATTCTGAATGTTTTGAAAGCGACTTGTATTGATTCCCTTTTATATAGTGTTTTAGATGTGTCGCTGACACTCCGCCGCACTTAACGAGTCACTATCTGATCCGACACATGAGCCGCGGTTGATATACCGATAAATACGTTCGACGTATTGCTATGTATCTGATATGCCTCTATCTTGTGAATAATAGGAGTATTGCTTTGATATTTTTAAAATGTTTGTTAAAGGGCGTACCAGCTTTTACAGTCTCAGAGCCCCGAATGGCTCTGATTTGGTCTGTCGGCATATAATTAATAGAAACTGTTATTTGTAATAAAAATAATAAAAATAAATAAATAACAATTTTCGGTTTCTGAGATTCACCTAGTCCAACCTAGGTGAAATTGACTCTATACTAAGTGTCTACCGATCGTAACCTATCAAACGTAATTTAACAAATTCATTTCGATTATGTCGTTTGCATGTTATCCTTTGTTTTCAAAAAATGTACTGTCATATGAGTCAAGGATCATGTCAAGTCTCTTTGAAAGTAACATTTTTCTATTTACCTTGTGTCTGCTGTTTGCATACATTTTCATTGCTTCTCCATCTTATTATATTTCGTCTTCTCATAATTTCATTTTTCATATGCTGATTGCTTTATTGAATGTGTATATTTGGTTGTCGAAATTATCAATTTTTCTTATGGTTTTTTTTATATGACCGATACCCGATGCACATAGTTGGTTGGTTCATAGCATCAAATTGCGAGTTAGTCGGAGATCCGCAGTTCGAATCCGGTTTCTTCGAAATAAGTTTTTATAATTTAATTTTCCCCGATAGCTTAATTCAGCACCGTTTTGAATGCACGATAATTCGACAGACTAACTGTGAAATCAAACGTTTGTTTAACTTTGCCAATTTTTTTATCTAAATTATGAAATATTTGTTATGTATATGCGCCCAATTTTGGGTGCCCGATCTTCCGTTCAAAGTATTCCGTTTTTGGTTTTCCGATTTCCCATCCAGAATATAACATTTTTTGAACCCCCCTCTCCATGTTCCAAAAATCGAGTGTTTTCAAATCGAATCAACTAAAGGATGAACTAATATAGTCGCATAGAAATCGGCGTGCTTCGGGCACCATTTTATTTAATATAGTCACGTTCAAATTACATGTACACCTATTGTGATTAATTTGGTCGCTTCATTATTTCATCTCGACCCGGTGGTGTTTGAAAAACATATTTTTAAACGCACTCTGATCACGTTTCCTATATTGTATCCGAGACTGTACGGCTGCCATTACATAAAAAGCATCTATGTATACTCTTGTATATATTCAAAGGATTAATATAGATCTGTACCCTATAGACTTAATATTGTATAAAACTGAATTTTACCTACAATTTTTGTCGCCTCCTCAATTTCTCATCCCAAATTTCCCTCCGCGCATGATTAGTTTTGAAACCCTCTGGTGGTGTGTTCTTTTGAAAAATCTGTCTACTCACAATTCTCAAAGAATAGCCAACAACAAAACATACAGAGATCCAGTTTGAAATAATTTAGGAGCCGAGACACTACACATGATAATTCCCTTTCTGAGCCAACTGTTGAATAGCCTGGAGGGCTGCTGCAGGAGGGGGCAAGAACACTGATTTTCCCAGGCCTAATTGACTTCCGAGCTCGACCAGATAAGACAGAGGAGACCGCAAGCAAAAGAAAAACAACTTTATTGCTAGCAACTTGACTGCGTGGAACAACAATAGAGCAACTGACCAATGCGACAACTTGACACATGAGTGGCGAGCAAGACAATGGAAAAACGACTTTATCTCTAGGTGGCGGGGTGCACAGGCTATGCCACCTTGGCCAACCTGTACACCAGCACCAAAGTCGCCACATAGTGGCTCATGTGATGCCAGTGTGCACGGTGGCCCACCTGGGCCACACCGTGCACACCCGCCACCTTGCTCACCCAAGCGAGGCAACGGGCCACCATCGCCACCAATCAGGTGGCGACACGCTCACCACCGAGTTCAACCTCTGAACTCGGTGGCGGGGCAGACTTCCTCGGAGGTGCCATTCTTCCAACACCCCTCCTCATCGGAGAGGGAGCTCCAAACAAAGCAAAACACAAACCACACAGGTCACTTGGGGCAAAAGGGGCTTCACAATTGGCGGAGGAGAGGGGGAGCAAGAAACTAACAATAACACTACCCCCACCCCTCCCACACTGGTGCAAGTCCTCTTCTGCTCCGGGCGAGCTGTTGAGAACCGACGATAGGCCACCAGGCCCCGGCGAGGTGGCATACGATGGCGGGGGAAAACACAGAACATGAGCACACATGACCGCGAGACACGTCCAGGCGACCGAGGCTCACGCGCACAGCACGCCCGATCTGTCCAGGTGACCGGGGCTGGCAGGACAACCGGGAGGAACAGAGGACATCATCGTGACGATCTTGGGCTGTCCTTGAGGAACACTGAGTTCCGGTGGGATACCAACACTCGCGAGAACACGGCAAACGCGAGCAGCCACCTTCCGAGGTGGCTACGGCCACCAGCAGGTCAACCAGGTCGAGCAGCAGGTCCGACGGGCTGCCACCGTGACACTGCTACTGAGAGGGGGGCCCTGCGCATCAGGGCTCCACACGAAGGCCGGAAACAAAGAGCAGAAGTCCAGGCCACTAGGCCACCTGGCACCAGCGAGGCAACGGACGATGCAAACACAGGAGGAGATGGCAGGCAGACCTCTGCCACTAAATGACAGGGCCAGGCCACTAGCCCCTCCTGGCCATGGACCAGGGACAGCAACCCTATGGGTGACTCCCGATGATAGCTGATCAGACGTCGAGGTGGCAGGTGAACACCGCAGCCACCAGGATGCAGGTGACGTGACGGTAGCAAATCCACGGTGGCGGCATCGTGCTGCAGCGCAGCTACAGTGACCACCAAGCTCCAGACGTGGTGGTGGGTGGTGGTGGCAAACTGCCAGCACCACAGCGTGGCCACGGCAACCACCAAGGTGCAGACATGGTGGTAAGAGGTAGTGGCAATGGTCCAGCGCTGAAGTGACTCCCCAGGAGTCCGGGGTCCTGGCCGTGGCGACGAACATCGGTGCACAGGTGGCCAGGCCACCAGAGAGCTGGAGAGGCACCACATCAGATCGTGGCGACGAGGTGGTGGCCAGGACCCGCACGATGCTCCTGAAACCACCAAGCCAGCCACAACAAATGTACGGAGGCAGGTGCCCAGCAGCACCCAGGCAGAAAAAGGTGCAGGCGCCGTTCGATGTGGCCACCTGCTGGCTGCATGCAGGGACGGTCACTGACTGCCTCAGGAAGCCAGATGGCAGACTCAGTCGAAGGAGTGGCAGTCCATAGGTGGCCTGCTCCAGCCTCCTGATCGACAGGGAAGTGGACAGGCCGGCCATGACGATCCCAGGGCCATCAGGCTGGACACGATGAATGAGCAAAGGCAGGCGAGCAGCGGCATCCTGGCAGCCACCAGCACAGGTGAGGGTGCCGGCACCGTCCAGTGCTGTCGCAAGCTGGCTCCTCGCTGAGGCAGATGATGGCGGCCTCAGGGAGCCAGATGACCTTCCGGCAACAGGGGAGAGCAAGATGGCTGACAGTGGCGACCTCCCAGATGAATGATGCTGAGAAGAGCAAGGCTGACCATCACTGCTGTAGGAGGTTCTGGGAGCGGCTGTTCCAGCAACACACTCCATCCACGGCAGCCACGGAAGGGCAGCCCCAACACATCAGATCTGATGGTGCCACCCCTCCAGGGTGGCCACCCAGTCCACAAGGCAGCTCCACTCCGGCATGACATGTCCAGACACGGAGCCAGTGGCATGGCCCTGCTTCGGAACAGCAGGAGCAGACAGCGGCGGAGGAGATGTGATGCCCGCAGACCGGTGCTGCCCCAGCACGGTCAGGGAGCAGACGGCGGTGGAGATATGGCGAGAGCAAATAACTGCCATGACAGCAGCTCCTCTGCAAACCTGCTCAGACCCCCAACTAGGAGCAGATGTACCGGTGGTGGGCCAGCCCAGCTCCCCACAGGCAGGTGACTGCCACGAGAGCCCAGCAGGCACTACCTGCTCTGGTGTGGTGAAGACGAACGGCTGCTGGAGCTGTCCGGCATCCAGGCCTGGGTCCTGGCCCTGGATGAGCCAGTACAGGTCGGAGGGGCCATCGCTTCGGCCCTCCCACATCAGCCACCCATCAGAGTTGTAACCGGCGCACCAATCCCCGCTGAAGCGCACATCAAAACCGATGGCAGTCAGCTGGCGCACCGAGAGCAGGCTGACTCCCATCGCTGGCATGAAGAGGGTGCGGACCAGCACCAGGTGACTGGTAAAACCACCCGGAAGAGGGCAGGTCACATCGACCTTGCCCACACTCTCCACCCCGCTCTGTGCATGATCTGCCAGCAACATGTGGCTGTCTGGGCCCGGTGCCCCGATGCTCCGGAACCATGACTCATCCGGTGTCATGTGGCAGGAGGCACCGGAGTCAACACCACCGGTGCAGATGGAGACCACCAGAAGCACGGCCCCAAGAAAGAATGTCTGAGGAGCTGCAGGTGGGACTGGTGAAGGCCAGGTGGCCTGTCAACTCCACCCTGGCCATCCCAGCCTCCCGTAAGCTGGCAGGTGACATTGTCTGCTGCTCCTGCAGCTGCTGGCTGTAACTCCGCTTACACAGCTTCCGGCAGTTGGTCATCCTTTCAGCAATGTGGCGTTAAAGAGCTTATGAACACGGGCCTTGTGCCTCTTTGTGCAGTCATTGTTTGTGTTGCTAGATTCTCACCGGAGACCAGGCGCGAAAAAACACAACCGTATCACGTAAATAAGTGCTGGATAGTGACGGAATAAGTGCTGGATACAACATTTGTCATCCAGCAATAATGTTTGTCGACCAAAATTAGGTAAATTGAAGTGAAAGTGCATGTGTAAGTGTGTGAGTCCAGTCCCGGTACTATTACCAGTGCCGAGCTTTTGGCCATCCAGCATGGCCAGATTTTTGCGTCCAGGGGTTCCGTGGCCCAGCACCAGCACCACGGATAATTACAGTGCTGAGCTGGACCCCCTGGATATTGTAAAAGTGTCTGTTCACCAGAAAGGACCTGAAATGCAGGTAGGCTGCAACCAAAAATTGCAGCACAGCTCCAGTCCTAATCCAGCATTGCTGGATTGGGCACAGGATGCGTGGCCCCACCATGCAGTGCCGGAAGAAGGGGCCTCCACCTTTGATCTGCTGGTCCAGCTTCTGGACAACCCCCTCCTTCAAGCACCACATGCCAGAGCCACAATTCCTGCTCCGGATTGAGTGCTGGAGCTGTACTTCCAGGAATTAAAGTTTGTGATCCCTCAAGCTGCATTTGCGACCTTTCAAAATTGGCAACTGTCAAGTGTCTAGGACTTCTGGTTCATAAGTGATGATTTTTTTAATGAAAGGGTTAACCGGCCAAAATATCAACCTCAAAATTTACCTCGGATTTATCGCTTGTGCATCGAAACTCCGGGTAAATCTAAAAGATAGTCATCTTTGCCGTGGGTTAACGTTAACTTTGTTTGGTACATATGGTCATTAACAACTTAAAAACCCCAATTAAATTTTGCCTAACCTAGGCTGCCTAGGGAAGGGCCCCGATTACCGTCCCGATATCGTACAGGTATGGGTCATGATTTGACTTCTATTTCTAAAGGCGTATCAAGGAATTTCTCTCGCTCAAAAGATTCTGAAGGTGTCGGCCGGAATCGAAACCGCGATCACGGGGTTTTGTTGGTTTAACGCCTGACTGGTTCGATTCCCGGCGCGGGTTTTCGATTCGATTTCGGGGTTCTAGTGAAAATGTGACCCTCACATAGTGCTCAAGAGCAAGGTGCGCGTTTACACATTTAATATCCTAGTCACACGATAAGCATGCTTCAAGTTGCTCGAGAGATTTCAATTGTGCTTGAGATTGGGGCAAATGACCTTTGAGATCGTGCCCATCGCGAGCGATACAAATCACGTGCTCGAATCTTATTAAAAGTTGAACGTGCCCTCTCAAGCACAATTGAGATGGAGGAATCGTCATTCGAGAGTGACTCGAGTTTTCTTGTAAAAGCACGGACGTGCGGCACGTGCATACTTTGCCCGTGTGACTAGGATATAACTGAATCGGCGTGTGTCGCTCGGCCAGGTTTCTACAAGAAATTACAAGTCGGCTCGCAAGACATTTTGCTTATCTTAATTGAGCTCAAGAGGGTGCGTTATCTTTTAATAAGACTATCGACTATCGCTCGCGTTGGACACCATCTCAAAGATCCATGCGCCCCTATCTCAAGCACAATTGAAATGTTTCAAGCAACTTGAGGCATGCATTCAGTGTAACTATCCTATTATCAACCTGTTTCTTGATTTTCTTTCTTGGCTTTTTGCCCCAAGTGGAAACAAACTGAACTATTCACTTGTTGCGATGGAGCCGTTCGTAAATGCCGAAGTAAGATTCCGAGACTTAATTAGAAAATATTTAAACTACACGTAAGTATTTAAGATTGAGTGGGATTTTCATATAAGTGTTACGAACGAAAAATAGCATTCTTAATTTGTTGAAATAAAATGTTTTAAATTTCCAAAAGTGGTGAGAATTATTTTGTGTCGGATATTACGAATTGCCCCAAGATTAAGACGCGGATTTTGAAAATACCTACGAAAGAGTGAGTCAATGACGAACGAATTTGTATATTTGTTCCATCTTTTGGCTCAAAATGCGTTATAATTAAACTGGAGTCACTTCACCACTTGCTCAATAAAAGACTGCGACAATGGAATCCGGATATAGGTAATTATTTCCACGAACTCCTAAGAATAAGTATAAGTTATGTGATACTAATAAGCCCAACGTTCAAGGCCCAAACTTACTGAGCATCTCGGACGTCGTAAATGAAAAAACACAAAGCGCGTAGAGCGGCATAATCCGAAACAACCAGGAGTCATGTCTGGAGAGATGGCTGGCATGATGTTGGAATTCCATGTTTGGCCATGAAAGTCTGTATCCATGATCACGGGAATAACAGCTCGACATGCTAACCATTACGCCACCGAGATCCCCTCACCACGAAAATTGTATCTGAAATTAGTTTGATGGTGCTGCCATGTTTTGTGGATGGACTGACGAGCAATGGAATGATGGACTGTGACTTACCAAACTCATAATTCATAAATAAGTCACATTATGAAAAGAAATCAACTTGCTACAAAACCTGAGCCTAGCCAACATTGACCATCATGGGCTTCAACGTGCACTTCTACAGTGGAAACTTTGCTGCAGGGCGATTGTCAGGAAATGTGGCCAACACATTTTTTTTTTATTAATTCACTGAAGTGACGGGTCACAACAGGAAGATTCTGTACCCTTCTCAGTGCTTAGGCACTTTGTGAGGGGCACGTTTTCACCAGTACCCCGGTCCAAAGCCCGCGCCGGGAATCGAACCCGGGACCGCCGAACAACAGTCCGTCATAAACCAACTGCGCCACGACGGGTCGTACATCGAGCACATTAGGTGGTGGAAAAATGAAATTTCATAGGGTATTCAGATTTTTATAAATCTGTCAACAAACATGAAACCCTCTATATCTGTATAAAAATATATATTAAAAAATATTAATAATAATAAAAATATCAAATATTTAAAAAACAATTTTAGAAAGCATAGTATTCGTATTACAAATTTTTGCTTTTGTCTTTATTTTTCAGAATTGAAACTGCTTCACCCATTAACAAGGATTCTGATGCTTCGTGGACCGGGTACTTCAGTGATTCTGGCGATAGTTGTCGCAATAATGAACCCTGGAATAGCACACCAAATAAGGCACATCTTAATTTCTTGTTCATAAAATATAATTAACGGGTTTTCTAGTTTTTTTTTTTTTTTTAATAAATTCACTAAAGTGACGGGTCACAACAGGAAGATTCTGTAGCCCTCTCAGTGCTTAGGCACTTTGTGAGAGGCACATTTTCACCAGTACCCCGAGCCAAAGCCCGCGCCGGGAATCGAACCCGGGACTGCCGAACCACAGTCCGTCGTTTAACCAACTGCGCTACGACGGGTCGTATTTTCACAGTTGATTTCTGATTAAAAAAATTGGCATAAATTATAAACAATTATATATATGTAATTATTATTTGTTTAATCCAGTGTAGTGTATGACTCGTCATAGCGCAGTTGGTCTAGCCACCAACTGTCATTCAGCGGTCCTGGGTTCAGGTGCGGGGTGTTGATCATTTCATCCCAGGGTACTGGTGAAAATGTGCCTCTCACATAGTGCCTAAGCACTGAGAGGGGTACAGAAACTCCTGTTGTGATATACAATTTTTTTTTTGTCTTTTAATAGAAAATAAAACAATTTTTTTGTCTTTTAATAGCTGATATGGAATCACGAATACAGCCTGGAAATTCAGGAATTTAAGTCATCTGTTAAAAAGACCGACTCGAGGAAGCACAGCACAAGCGGTAAACAATTTTAATTGGGGTATTTTCCAGTATAACTAACCTCAACTATTTGTAGAATTTCCCCCTAATTTTTGTTTTTTCCCCGCAACAATCAATCATCTGTTGAGAATTCGTTTATTTCTTTGTTTATTTTCCTTCACTAGTTGCTGCACTACAGGATTTTCTGTACCCCTCATGGTGCTTAGGCACTATGGTGAGGGGCACATATTCACCAATATCCCATGATCGAATAGTCGAGAGCCCACACTGGGAATCTACGACCCGTCGTAGCACAGTTGGTTAAGCGACGGACTGTGGTTCTGCGGTCCGGGGTTCGATTCCTGGTGTGGGCTCTCGACTATTCGATCCGGGTACTGGTGAAAATGTGCCTCTCACATAGTGCCTAAGCACTGAGAGGGGTGCATAATCTTCCTGTTGTGACCAGTCACTTCAGTGAATTAAAAAAATAAGCGTTCAAGCAAACCCATATCCCACGAGCAATCCCGACATATAGCACTTTCACTTTTCACAAAAATCTACCAATCACAGAGAAATGCAAAGCCCATGGTTGGATAGACCAAAAACATAGATATTGTTAGCCACTCACATTTGTAGTGTCGTTAGTGCCATCCGGTAACAGATGTGGGAGTGGCGATTTTTGCTGGGGTAAATGGAATAAATGGCCACACCCATGAAATAGTCAATCACATGCAATCTGGCACCTGCCAGATCATGTAAATAAGTGCTGATAGCAATGGATAGTGATGGATAGTGATTGATAATGAGTGCTGGATACAACATTTCTCATCCAGCAGTGATTTTGGTTGGCTAAAATTAGGCGAAGTGAAGTGAAAGTGTATGTGTGTGCACATCCAATGGCAGTAATAATGCCTTTGTCCAGCTCTTGTCCATCCATCATTCCGGATTTTTGCTTCCAGGGGGTTCTGTGGCCCAGTACCAGCACCATGGATAATTACAATGCTGGGCCAGTCCCCTGGGATATCGCAAAAGAGTTTATGTGTGAATACCAGTAATCAGAAAGGAACTGGAATGCAGGTAGGCTGCAACCAAAGCTGAAAACCTCCAGGCTCAATCTGGCTTTGCTGGATGGGCACCGGAGCCATGACTTCAGCATGTGGTGCCAGAAGACAAGGGGGTCTTCTCCAAGGAGCTTTTGAATGACCTCTTCCTTCCAGCACCACAGGCTGGAGTCATGATTCCTGTGTTCATCCTGCACTGTTGGCTTGGTGCTGGAGCTGTGCTGCCAGCAATTCAATTTTATGATCGGTTTCATTTTACAGCAATATTTGCCACCTTTCCAAATCACTAACTGTCATGTGTTCACCACTTCCATTTCACAAGATGTGATTTTTAAAATAAAAAATCGAATTAATTCAAAATTAATTGGCCCATGGAGTGTGGGTATGGAAAAATCAATTGGCCGCTTAAAGGGTTAAAAAAAGTTCCAATGTGATTTTGAAAGAAAATCAGCATTGTAGTTAAAGATCAAACCACTTTCATGACTAATAAGAATTACAATTACAATTACAATATGTACCCACAAGCAGCCCCCAACAGAGGGGCCTATGGCGGGGGTTGAACGACCAGTTGTATCTGAGATATTTGTTAAGGAGGTCCAGAACTAGAACTAGA
>JAQGBY010007782.1:0-11383 GCA_034698785.1 Mycogona germanica
CACACATTTGTGGTCACTCACCCCTGAGCGCACGTGGCAGGTGTGATTCAGTAGGGGCAAATTTGTGAAGCATAGATTGGTGTCTGGATTACTTTGTGATTGTAATTTTTTGGTGTGCTCCCCTATAGTGTCTCTAGCACCACGAGGGTTCACACAAAATTGTGTAGGACATTCCGTTTAAATCGCATTTTGTATGCTATTTATATCTTAGAATGTTAGTCTTACTGACAGCTGGGATAAAGAATTTTTATAAACACACAGTGACACTGGATATTCAATAAGATGTCAACTCCAAAATTATTTTCCCTTCACATTGTGTTGTGTGTTGAGGCCATTAATATATTCACCTCTATTGATTCGACTTTAATTTGACATTCTCTGTTTGTCTTCAAATTCAGGTACTACCAGGTGCGGACCAGCCTCAAGAATTCTCCCAGACTCGCGTCCAAAATTGAGATATGCTTGCCTACCAGTTCGTCCGAGAAGGGAGCGGCGCTTTCTTGTGAGTTAAAGAAACCGCATCACACGTACTGTTTTATACTGTATAATGAATTGGAGTTGGTACGATTGATAATTTAAAAATTGTGATGGACGAGACGAGAAATTATATTTTGTCTATTAGCAACGCGCGTAAGAGTTAATTCTCCATTCTCCAATTAATATTTAAAAAATGTGAGTCCCGTCCTAGCACCACATCATCATGGTCACGATTCCCAAAATCTTAGAATAATTAATTCCACCAAACGTGGATTTGACCCCAGATTAACTTGAACTCTTAAGTGATTTTGAATCAGCCGCTCAGTTTCGGCAAATTAACCGAATTTTTATCTCATCTGTTGCGGTTACGAGAGCGGTAAAGACGATGCGTTTCAACGACTTTTTTTTGTTGTGTTTTCTAGCTTCCCAGTTGGTTTTTCCTCCGTGTATCGTGAACGGTTGGGCTGTGAGCAAGACTTTCCAGATCTTGTATCGCAACGAGGAGGTTGTCTTGAATGACGTCATTCTCTTCAAGGCCCACCTGGTGGTGGACAGTAAGAAGGTAGGTCTCTCCATCTCTGAGCACGAGCATGTGTTAGATTGTTTGTTATCGAGACTAATTTTATTATGGCTTCTCGTATTTGTTGTTCAGGTGGAGGAGAACTTGCAGAAGGCCGATTTCCAGTTGACTGTTGAGTTATGGTTTACCGAGCAGCCATTCGGGTGAGATGCGATTCTTCAATATAATCCGATAATAACTACTGTAATCTTTACTTAGAATTCTACTTCCAATTCTAAGTAATTGCTATCATCGGCTCCTACTGTAATCTTGTCAAAATCCAACTTGACACTGAAAAAGTTTTGTTCAACTTGCAGTTATATGTACTAACTAAAATCCGTATCGCTACAATATTGAGTCCCTCACTTTGTGATTGCCAATGCAAATCTCTTAACACAATATATCTGCCTCCCGAATTGTTTCGATCGCCGCCTCTCCAGTCCCGACCATCACAGTTCGATTGTATGCGTGAGTTCCCGAGTGCTCAAACTGCATCTGTCGCCGTCGGCTGGCCTCCACCACCACCTGCCTGTTCTTTTCGACTACTTTCACCTGTCTGCCGTAAGCGCCACTGTGCACGGATTCCTGCTGGCAATCCATCAGCCCTTCGTCAAGTGAGTCACTTCACAACCAGAGGGACTGCCTTGTGCACTGCTCCGCAACTCATAGTTGTTAAACTGTTAACTGTTAGTCAGAAAGTGACTCGCCAATTGGGTTTCTTTTTGTTAGTTCTTTGCGACAGGGGAAACAAACGTGGCTGACCAATAGTCCAAAAGTAGGCAACCACGTCCACACGTCCGCCTCGCTGGAATCTGTCATCTTTGGCAACACGGTGAGGGCCGAATGAAATTTCTTTTATTTTCTACAACATTGTTCAGTTGACACGGAGCAATCACGTGAATCACTGATTGGAATTAAATGCGTTTTGTTCTAGGTGCTTAAGCCGTCTCCGTCGCTGACTCGGCTGAACCAGGCTCGCTCGGATCACCGAACCATCTGCACCCTCTTACTCTCATCCTACGAGAGTCTGCAGATCAAACTTCTGGAATACATGAAGTTGTTGCCGCCCTGGCAGCAGATTAAGATAGGTAGGACGGTGGGGACTTTACGGTTGCCACCTGGGATTTGTAGGTGTTGTCATTGATTTTAAATTGTTTGGGGGAAACAAATTTTACCTTTCAAGTTTCAAGTTAGCAAGTTTGATTGAAACCTTGTAAAAATATGTATTTTGATAATGCAATATTGTCTTAAAAAGTTGTAAGTAACTTCGCTTGTTATAATCACGAATGTAATTTTTCACTTTTAAATTAAAATTATTTAATTATTATATATATAGTTATTTGCAAATTAAACCATGAAATTGTGATGTAGCAACCCTTTTGACCTTTCAACTAACTTATTCGCACGGTTAAGTTGGTGTCACTGGCGATGTTGTAACTCTTTCATCCTCTCTCTATCTTGTTCTAAACATGTGCTCATGCCACAGAGGTAACCAATTGCTACAGCAAACTGGGAAAACTGAAAGAGATAACCAAAGTAGGTGGACATGTTTTCGTGCTCTGTTTATGTTGGTGTTTGCTCAGTCGCTCTATTTTTTTTTTCTCTGCTTCTCTTGCTTTCTGCTTAGAAGTTAAGTTTCTGTACTTTGGTTAGATCGTTCTTCCAAGTGAGAGGGCCATCTTCATTTTCTCTCTTCAAGGTCAATTGTTGCTTTTTGTGTGACAACATTCTCGAAGTTGGTTTTTTTTTTAGCCCGAGCCGAAATTAAAAGATTGAAAAATGACAAACAGAAGCTAACTTTTTGTATGGGAATCAAACATTAATTAATTATATCGGGCATTTATTAAACTATCGAATCTCGGAATTGGCAGGTCAGTCACTGGCTGGAGGTTCCGGTTCTCATTTATTCAAATGTGACCCTCAGTTTCACTACATTTGTTGTCAGTATCGACAATAATATTTACTCGATAGTGAGAATATATTTGAGCCAATATCTCGCTCGAATGTTGGTGAAAGTTTGTGTTTGTCACTTTGGGAGGTGTTCGACGCGGTTCCAGTGAGTGCGGAGCAGACTAGCTGTTAACGCGCGTGTTGTGCTGTATGTGTTTCCCAGGAACCGTGCGAGGATTCGCACAACAATGTGCGCAGGCCTCATGTCTTCCATTCCCATGCCCAGTCGGACGTGAGGGTAACCATATCCACATCTCTCTCTCTTCATTCTCGATCTATGTAGTATGTGTGCTTGTATGTGTGTGTGGTATTTGGCTCACTGAGCCTTTTAACCTCGCCTCGATCAGTTGGTGGAGTGCATCGTGCTAGTTAGCATAGCACTTCCCGTGTTCCATGTTTCCCTTTTTTCCCTCTTTTCCTATGCCGTTCTGATGTCGATTCGTTTGAAATATTCACTTTCTATGTCGTATTTGGGTGTCTATATTAAATAGTGCCCCTGGCATTTTTTTGTTTGAAAGTATTAGCATTGTTTTCTGTTGAAATGCTGTAATTGATCATGCATGTTATTTATTAGTGATAAACTGAACCACTTCATTTTTCAATTTTAGTTCATTGTTGTGGCTAACCTTGTCAATTTTGAGGGATTAGAAATTGTAAAGTAAAGATGTTGTCATAGTTAAAACGCAACTTACATGTCGGACAATCGGCAATCGGGTGCATTGGTCATTCATGACGTATTTTGATTGATTTTGACTGGCACCGGTCTTGTTACAGGTGCTGGACGTGGAAGACGAGCTGCTGGCGATCGTCAACAGCGACATTGCTCAATTGTGCGCCGAGAACATCATCCTCTGGCAGCAGTTTCTCGAGGCCTTCACCCTTAAGGATCGCATTCAACAGCACCTGGCCAGGGAGCACCATTTGCAAAGAGTACGTACTGGTAGTTTTGTGGTGGTCGTTTCCTGCCATGCACAATATGAAAATCCGATGATTTTCGTCTGTGCGTTGGCAAATGTGCCATAATTAATACCAAATTGTCAATTTCTATTTAACCAGGTGAAGAGATTCGCTGAAGGGTTTTTTGTTATAGAAAATTCTAGATATTCAATTTTCCACTGTGCAGAACAAATGTAAGTCTCATTTTTATCATTCATCGCTCTTTTACTAACGCAGAGCGGAGATGAGGCTAGTGATTGATGGATAGCTAACTCTTGGTTGTTGTCTCTTAACAGGTATCAATCATATTTGTCCATTTCCGAATCCATTCGCAAAACCAAATACTTTTCTACTCTGCCCTCGTTGGGTGTCGAGTGCCCCGAAATGGATGGCGGGTCGGAGACGTTGCCCGTCATTTTCGAGGATCACTACCAGGATCTATCCAGGGCTAAGAACAGTCATGACGCTCTCGCCAAAAACAAACTCAGTGAGTACAATTGTCGTATAAAATATAATTTAATTGGAATTTCCACACTTTTCTCACAATCTGCTCTACTGATATTGGCAACAAAGCTCCAGTGAACTAAAATATCATCCCCACCCCTCCACGTTTCTGTAGGAGGTAACGCTGCAGTCTCCACCACCGACGTTCGCCTTTGTCTGGATGGTGATAACTTGGCCGGACTGCACGGCGGTGGTAAAGGTGGCGACGCCGACCTGCAGGTCCGCACAATGCCCCGTGCCAAAGAGTCTACTGCCTCCGCTAAGAAGGCCAAGACGGTCGGCTGCTTTTCCACAGGTGCTGCGCCAAAATCCTACGATGATGACGCCTGCTACGGCGGTCGGATCGGCGGCGGTCTGGCAGATGACACGGCCCTATCCGACACAGGAGAGTTAGAGGCGGGTGGTGGCCGGAAGGCATTGGTTGCTGTCATGCCGTCGTGTGTGGTACCCCGTCCTAAGAGCTTCATTTCGGCCGAGGAGCTGGCCCGCATCAAGGAGGACTTCAAGTTGAGCGTGCTGGAGTCTAAAATCTACAAGACTGTGCCGGAGATGGCATGTGATCGCACGGGCAGCCAGTCTCGTCGACAGGAGATGTTCCGGTCGCAGACATCGAAGAGTCTGTCAGCGGTAGAGGAAGCAGCCAGTCGCTTTGTGCGCAGCCAGTCAGCGCACGGGGCCGCCGGAATGCCGCGCCTGGACACCGTGCCGCTCTTTTCACCGCTTCGACAGCACCTGGACTCGCGTCGTCCTCCCGTCCAACCGGAACCGGGCCTGTTGGATGAGCTGCGACTGCACAAACTCAACTCAAATGCCATCGCCTCCTTCTTTGAGATCCGAGACTTCAAGAGTGCTGTGAGTGGTGGAGTGGTAGTAGCCACTTCCAGCACCATTACTACCACGGCTGTGACCAGCTCCACCACATCTGGCATCCGCAGTGACCGGGAATCTAATGTTCACAACAGTGTGACTAACGGCGTGGTGTCCATCCGTCATGTTCAGCATCACGCTCCGATCGACGCCACCAGCTTTCGTCTACCGTTGGATCAGCTGACTGGTGATGCGGTACATGGGTTGGCCAAAGTCCATCAGCCGCTGGCAATTGCGGATCAACCGTCGCGAGCCTCTTGTCCGCTAACCGTGTTGTCCGTGACCGCTCCGTCGCCCAACGGTGGTTCGGACAGTCGAGCGGATGGGCGTTTGACGGGCTCCGGGTCGACGGAGGTGACTAGTAAAGTGGGTCCAGTGACCCAGCCAACAACGCAGTTGCTGGCCCCCACCGTTCGACCGCGTGAGAATCTCCGTCTAGATCTCAAATCGCTGAATCGGATGTACGACCAGGCCAATGCTTCTCAACGAAAGCAGGAAGCTAACGCCAAGGGTGGTGGCGGGAACAACAAGCGTCGATTGAACGGATTGCAATGCCTGCGTCTGCTAAAGGCCCAGTCGCCAACCTGCTCCACCAGCAGTGACAGCATCATTCTCATGAGCTACAAGAAGGTGAGTTCGACCATTTTTGGGTTGTGTTTCTGGCGAGAAACATTTTAAAATTCGTAATTGTATTTAAAAATTGTTTTTAATCGTGTCTGCCAGTTGAAACACAAATGCCAAACTCGGGAAATGAGAACTTGGCTTGTCTTGTCATTGTGCCTTCAATCGTAATATTTTCATTATCAATTACTCCCAAATAAGGTTACTATTTTCTTTACAATTTCTGATCATTCAGTTAGAGCAGAGTGAGTCGCTACCCATCGGCCTAAGCTGTGTGGGCCAGTTGGTCAATCGACGTGCCGGAGCACCCACCTTGCGCACTACTTGCAGTGAGGAGCGTGCCGCCTCTGTGGACGGATGGTGCACCAGCCGCTTCTCCCTGCGTCGTCGTTCCACCTCCATGCCGGACGTCACCGCCTGTCTTCCTCTGGCCGACGACGCCGACGGTACCAACTTGGTGCTGGCCAGCCAAGCCGAAGAGGAACGCCGACGTTCGTTGGCTGCCAGCGAGTCTATGCCAGACCTGGGTGCCAGCCAGTCCACCACCTGCGTCGATGAGTTTCCGCTCAACGGTGTGGCCTGCAATGGAGCGGTGGTTGATGGCGGCGCCTGGAGTTCTTGTGAGTCGCTTGGTGGGACGGTGGCCATGGCGGTGGCACCCAACGCATCCTCCGAGGAGACGGACAGTGACGATGATGACGGCGGCGACGGTGACGGCAATAACGTGGAGGGAGACGAGGTGTCACAACCAGCACGGCGCAAAGGTGAAGGCCGGATGAGTTGCGGCCTCGCCCTGGCCTGTATCAATGGAAAGAACGACTGTGGCGCCTCCACCGAGACCAGTGTGACATCGCCCAGTCGTGATCTGACGGCCGCTCCTCGACTCCTGCCTGCGACACGGGGTTCGACCGCCGTTGTCCTGGCGTCTACTGTCAAACCTAATGTGGATCCTGCGCCGCGTGCGCCAGTTGCTCTTCCAGAGGGTGACCGTGTCCGGCGCTGCCGTCGCTCTTCCTGCGATTCAAACTCGTCGTCCTGCTCATCCTCTTCAGATGGCTCTTCGTCCAGCTCATCCAATTCAGAACACAGCGGCTGGGTGTCCAGCCAGCGCTCGTCCTCCGACACCTCATCCGTCGATGCAGCTGCAGCCCGGCACAAAAGCACCGCCCTTCGTCTAGTCAGTCAGCCGTCCGCGGAGAAGGCCGCGCGGCCATTGGTACAGCAGTCTGCTGTACCAATCATCAGCAGCAACGGCACAACCACTACCACACTCGCAGCCTCATCCCACCCGGAGAAACACATCTACGAGGAGATTCACCTGCCGCCAGAAGAGTTCCGCGATCCACCGCCTCTTCCTGCCAAACGGACGTCGGTGCCGGCGCGGATTCCACACCGCCCTCAGCCTCCGCTTACCTCCTCCGAAGTGACACCGGTTGCTCCCGTGCCTGCACCTCGACTGCCGCGCAACGTGTCCAAGACGACCACGTCCGCTACCAGCGCCACTCGCAAGCATTCTTCGTCCACAAAACCATTGTCCACCAACACCCAGCATGGCGCAGCTCGCCACCACCGTAGAGCCGAATCCAGTGAGTCCTCGCACGATACAGGCTACAAGTCGGAGCGACCGACTAGCAAGGAGGAGATGAGCGGCGTGGCGTCACCAGCTTTGCCGTCCGTGCATCACCACCATCATCACCACCACCACCACTCCCTGCACCTACACCACGGCGTGCAGAATCAACACAGCGGCCAGCATCAGCCCCCGCATCAGGCCCCGCATCACCACCACCGAACCCGACAGCGCAGATCCAATGCTAACGCACCTCGTGCCCATACTGGCAATGCGGTGGCCCTGGCCCCCGAGCCGTTGCCTCGGGGCCGCACTCGTGCCAGACAACCGCGAACCCGCGAGCCCGGCCCATTCGTCACGACTGCCTATCTGGACACCAAATGTACAATTCTGGAGATGTTCGCCGAGCCTGGACTCGGTGGTCACGTGGCCACGGTAAACGGCGTGACGATGGTGTCGTCGTCCGCTGGGCATCACCATACTGGGTGGAGTGCTGAGCACCGTCGACGCCCAGAACATGAGGAGGGTGAGGTGGCGGAGGAGGAGGAGGATAGTAATTGTGTGGAGGACGAGCTGGCCCTGGTACCAGCACCACCGCCGCCCGCCTCGCGTCGGGCCGGCAGCGGCAAGGAGGACTCGGTGAGTCCGTCCACCACCACCACCGAATGTGAGGGTGACGCCGGATCCGGAAGTTGGTTGGTGTCGGTCGTCAGTCACAACACCGTCAAGTGAGTGAGACGTTGGACATGTCTGCAGTAACTGGCCATAATTTTGCCATTAGTTTTTATTAAGTGGTTATGCCGATTATGACGATGGTCGTTCGTTCCAGGTTCGTGAAAGCCAAGGAGGAGTTCAAGCGGCAGCTGGTCATTCCCGCCTGTCTGTACAGGTCAGTCCTTTGACCCTTTGTCCAACTGCATGGTCATACCCATCCCTTGCTCGCGGCAGTTCGATATCCGAAATTGACAGGCGCCTGTCGTGTAGCCAACTACAAAGAGATTCAGTCGAATTTTAATTGTTATACAAGGTCAAAGTGTTTGAGCTTATTCGTCCACATCCGCCCTTTGTCGTTCCAGTGATTGCCCTACGCTGGCCTCCCATATTCCCTACTTCCACGTGAGCGAAGATTATCGGCTGGCTTCAGTGGACGGCCTTCACCTGGTCATCTGCGTTCACGGGCTCGACGGTAAGTGAGACACTTAGCCGCAACTCCATCCTTCTTTCGGTGGCAGCTGAAGTGGTCTAATCACTTTTAAATTTTGTCATTTGCTCGCAGGAAACAGCGCTGACTTGAGACTGGTTCGGACCTATCTGGAATTGGGATTGCCCTGCTCAAATTTAGAGTTCCTTATGTCGGAAAGAAATCAGGTAAACTTATATAGCAATAAACCGCAATATAAATCCGGTGACCCTCGCCCAATAAAAATGTATTATTCATTAGAAGAAGAAAATAGTTATTGCAAATTAATTGGAGATGCAGTAGCCAGATATATATATTTTTTCAATCTGTACAATTTGTATTCATAATAAGACAAATTTCTATTGCAGGGCGATACATTTTCCGATTTCGAAAAGATGACCGACAAATTGGTGGCCGAAATTCTGTATCACATCGAAGCTTACCGCCTGTCTCCTTCCAAAATTAGGTTCGTAACGTGAAAGTGCTTCCCATAATATAATAATATATTTCGTTGCTTGTTGGAAAATCTAATCATTATTATTCTCTATTCTTGCAGTTTCATTGGACATTCCTTGGGCAACATCATCATCCGTTCGGCACTAGTAGGTTCACAATTTTTGAGGGGAAAATTGGCGGGAGAGTCTCAACATTTGCTAATCGATTTGGAAGTGCTGAGCCAGGCCTAGAAATTCTCATAATATAATGAAAATGGTGTGTTTAGACTTTGTGTGGTAACGATTCTGTCTTGATTTCAGGCGCGGCCACAAATGAAGCCATTGCTTAAATGGCTGCACACCTTCCTGTCGCTATCGGGTCCACATCTGGGCACACTCTACAACAGCAGCGGACTCGTCAATATGGGTAGGCATTGTCGTCCCAATTGTTAATCTTTCTATCCGTGGCGAGAGGATTTCGATCTCACATGTGTCTGTTTTTTTTCGTTGTTCACGTCAGGCCTGTGGTTCATGCAGAAGTGGAAGAAGTCCGGTTCGCTGTTGCAGCTCTCCATGAAGGACGCCTCCGACATTCGTCACACGTTCCTCTACAAACTGAGCCAGAAGCCGGGCCTGGAGCACTTCAGAAACATTCTACTGTTCGGCTCCTCGCAGGATCGCTACGTGCCCATCCATTCGGCCCGCATCGAGTTGTGCAAGGCCGCCATGAAGGACAACTCCAATCAAGGTGGGTGCAGTTTATCGCAGGATAATGGCAGGAGGTATTTCGTCTTTCGTGAAGAATTCCATTCTGACGGGGTTCGATGGTTCCCATCCGTTGTCCACCAGGTGCCGCCTACCGCGACATGGTGCACGGTCTCCTGCAGCCGGTGGCCCGCAACCCCAACATCAACTTCGTGCGCTACGACGTCCACCACGCTCTGCCCAACACGGCCAACTCGCTGATCGGCCGAGCCGCCCACATCGCCGTGCTCGACTCGGAGCTGTTCATCGAGAAGTTCCTCACCGTCTGCGGACTCAAATACTTCAAGTAGGACCCGATTGAGCCAATCTGTCGGCCACAACCCCGCCCACCTTCCCTTCCTCACTCCTCACCCTCGTCCCTACTCGCAACTTGAGTGCCGCACTCGGACGGAGAAGAGGCGCGTGGTGGTCACTCGTCTCGTCCGTTTGACCACTTGACGCTCGGGTTTGGCCATTTTTTTTATTTCAGCGACGATCGCAATCATGCACCCCGGTGTGCGTGTAAAATAATTGTAACGTGTTTCGAAGGACTTTTATGGAATTCTGTCTTCTCTCATTCGATTTATTGTCGTTTATTTTTTTATTATTTTATTTAGCGTGCAGCCAGGAATAAAATGATGTGCTACGGGCGGAGTTTGTAATCTCCGCGGTCTGTTGAGACTCTTAGTTTTCTTTTCTAATTGGTGCCATGTAGCGATGAGGTTGCGCGTTGCCAGTTTTTTTGCAGCTAAATATTTTCATGTTTTCCATTAGTGTTGTTATTATTTTTACAAACGTATGAGCTTACTATACATATAAATATATATCATATTATTGTTGGTAATTTAAATATGCGAGGGACGAATGTTTTTTTGGGGGATGTTGTATTAAGTACATCCGAGCAGTTTCGTAGTAAGACAGGAAACTGTCAAAAGATCGCCGCAAGAATATCGCTCTTTGTATCCCTCGCCCGTTTCATTGGACGCATCCCTGAGACTGGTCCCGGGCTCGTTTTTCCCGGCGTCCGGGTGTTTTTTTTTAAATTTAATTCGATCCCGAAGGGCTTCTTGGTGATGAAGTGAAGTACAGAAGCACCAATGATGAAGAACGGCAACTATTTAGGGTTAGAACGCCGACTGAAGTCTGGGGGAGGGGGTCGACTATCCAGTTGGATCGAGTCGACAGAACTCTGAGCTTTCTCGCTTTTTACTGGTGTCATGTGGAACCAACCAATCGCAGCTGCGTCTGAACGGAAACTGCGACCACTCAAAGTACAATTTTCTCCAAACTCGGTTTGACTCGGGAGTTTGCGATCGTGTCGTGCCGGGTGGGGACAGCATTTTTTGAGAACATTTAGTGATCGTTTTTTAAAAAATAATATTTGTGTGTGCGTGTTGCCAGGTGGTCGAGTCTGTTGTCTTAGTGATGGAGAGAAACACTTGTTCTACATATAAAATACTCGTCTCGGCTGTTGATCTCGATCTCTCAAATTGTGTGATCGATCGAAAATCGGTAGCTAGTCTTCGTTACTCTTCTCAGAT
>JAQGBY010007783.1:0-11381 GCA_034698785.1 Mycogona germanica
TTAGCACTGTTTCTGGTTCAACTGCATCAATCATATCTCAATTATCCAGCACAGGAACTGGTTCAACTGCATCAACCATATCTCAATTATCCAGCACAGGAACTGGTTCAACTGCATCAACCTTATCACAATTATCCAGCACAGGAACTGGTTCAACCAGGTAAGCAAATTGTATTACATTTTATTTATGATTTTGAAACCCAGGGTGGGTTGTCCAAATGGTGCATGAATACAACTCTGTAATGTATGACATCCAAATGTTGATGAAATTATTGTTCATTGTTTAGCACTGTTTCTGGTTCAATTGCATCAACCATATCTCAATTATCCAGCACAGGGACCGGTTCAACCAGGTAAGCAAATTGTATTACATTTTATTTATGATGTTGAAACCCGAGGGTGGGTTGCCCAAATGGTGCATGAATACCGGAAGGGTATGGCGCATGAACACCAACATTGCCAAGCCTAGTCAAGCTAAGATAGCTGACAAGACCAGACAAATTGCAAAGTTAAAAGTGGGATTTTTTATTGTTCGGACCTACATCGGAGGCTACATGTTGGGGTTTCCGCAGGTTGGAGCTTATTCAGGTTGGGACTTTCATGCACTGGGCGAGCATATACTGAGTCAGGTGAGGGGCATATTGTATTTTCACCAGTACCCCGGGATCGAATAATCTAGAGCCCGCACCGGGAATCGAACCCGGGACAGCCGAACCACAGTCAGTCGCAAAACCAACTGCGCTACGACGAAAAGAAAGCTAGCTTGGGCCTTTTTTCATAATGCATGTGGATATCCCCTCAGTTTCGGCTCAGTCACCTACTATTCTTGATATGCATGTATATTACATCCACATCATATTGATATTAATTGTATTTTAGTCACCTTAAACTGCATTGTAATTATTTAATCGGTCTCATTTTAATTAAATGTTATGTAGGTTTCTGTGCTTAATTGGATCGTTAGATTAATTGTACGACCCGTTGTGGCGCAGTTGGTTTATGACGGGCTGCGGTTCGGCGGTCCCGGGTTCGATTCCCGGCGCGGGCTTTGGCTCGGGGTACTGGTGAAAATGTGCCTCTCACATAGTGCCTAAGCACCGAGAGGGGTACAGAATCTTCCTGTTGTGATCCGTCACTTTAATGAATTAAATTTTTAAAAAAAATTGAATTTTGGCTATTCACCACGTTTAACTTATTCTCGATTGTCGCCCGTCTTTTTGTTGAATACAGCATCAGTCGTGTCTTTAATGATTCACGAGTAATGAGTAGTTTTAAAGTTTTTTGCTTTTTACTTGTCCAAAATATTTTTTTAATAAAGTAACTTATCACATTGTTAGAAACGTCTTAGGTTTGAATGGTTCCAGGTTCGAATCTCGGAGTATTTGGTGAAAATATGTTGCTTTCCATGAGGCTTTTAACCTCGAGTAGGGCTAAAGAATTGATTTTCATTTGTTTAATATAATGATTGACTGTTCACTAATAGCACTGTGACAGCGTCCACTATTATGACTCAACCTACAAATGCAGCCGGTCAAGCCATATTCAACATGTTGGGTGACCGGTAAGTGAGTTGTTATTAACATCGGGCCAAAATCATATATGAGCTCATAGACAGTATTGAGCTGAATAGATGTATTCAGCTGTACATGTTTTCCAATGTATCGATCATAAATGTGTTCAACACCTCTCCCAGGAATGAGATTATGTTGTGAGGATTCGAGCACAAAACATTTCAAGTTAACCAACACATCAGCTGATTGTAGCCAGGAAAAGAAAATATATTGATAGGTCTTTATGTCTAGCTGAGGAATGTGTCTCAAATTGATTACTTGAATTTTGACTCTAAGTAGTTTGTTCCTAGAAGCTGTACAAATAGTTAACAGACATATTTAATTAATATGTCTCAATTAAAGTTGAATTTTAATGGGGTTGTGTCACATTTTTAATATACTAGCTTCATTGCCCTTGCAGCTAAAATAATATTTATGGTTTAAACTATTCAACAAAACAGAACCAAGGACCGCCTCAATTCTCAAGCCAACAATAACGCTCCGAATTTGAATGAGCCAGACCCGCTTATCAAACAAGTTGACGTCGTCGTAAGAATTGAGAATGGGCAAAACGAAACATCTTGGATCCATCGACGGTCCGAGTGTTCCAAAACCTGTGGAAATGGTAGGGACAAAACATCGTTCGACTTTACTGATCAAGACATATCACATTACAATGTTATATCATCACTCAATAAATTCATATTGCAGGAATAAATGGTATGTTTGGACATGCCCAGACGTATCTTAAAAAAATTGGTCTTAATGCAACAATTTTGCTTCTGAAGTAACAATTTCTATTATAACCAATATTTCGTTTGTCGAAAAATTGTCGAGTCAACCAGTTTTACAAGAATAGTTGTAGCCAAGTGATGTGACTTGAATGAGAGACTAGGTCATGATTCATACTCATAGATTAGTTAGATTAAGTGACATCCCGCTAAACAATACTGTTATCTGATGTATATGTTTCTTAAATTTCTATAGGAACTCGTTCGATAACTTATCATTGCCTTACCTTCGATAATAAGGAAATTCCGGGCAACTGTATGGAAAATATTCGCCCGAAAAACCAAACGGAATTTTGCAACACTCAGCCATGCTCAAGTCCAAGGTAAATTTGAAAACTTGCATCAGGCCCATGCAAATTTTAGAAATATTTCCTGGAGATACATTTGGGTCCTTCAAATTTGTATCTCAACATCAAATTATGTCATCTGCGCATGCGCACAATCCCAAATTCCACTCATTCTCTTTTATGCGCATGCGCACATGACGTAATTTGGTGTTGAGAATCAAATTTGAATGACCAAAATGTATCTCCTGACCGACAATATGTCTTTCATCGTAAATATGCAAGTTCATCATCGGGTTTTCAAAAGGTCACTTAAAATGTTAATAAACCGTTGTCTTTGTCTGTTTGCACGTTAAAAATCTAGAATATCATTTAGAATATCATTCTTCACACCCTTTCCTAGGTAGCCTAGGTTAGGCAAAATTTTCAGGTCGCCTTCTGGGGGGTTTTGAGGAGTGAAATCACTGGTTAACCCCCTTAATAATATTTTTATATTTTTATTAACATACTAACCGGACGGCATTTCAGAAAAACTATATGGGATCACACTCGAGCACTCCCAGTCTGACAGAGGGACATAAAATAAACGTGAGAAAAGAGCACACTTTCATTTGTCATTCGTCACCACATGTCATGATATTTCGCCTATACAATTATCCGGGCAGAGCGACCGACAATTGACACATGTGCGCCTCCTCGCATCACTGAACATTTCGACTGGGTCACGCTCACATTTGTACCGATTCTGGTGCCGTGTCATAATGGTACAGAGCTCAGACGATTTATTTGGTCGTGCGGCAAAAGGATCGAGCCAATTCGAAATGACTTTATTGGAGCGCATAAAAAAAAACCATGATACGGCGGTCGGTCATCAATACCGTAGTGGTCGCTCAACAACGTGAAAGGTGCGAGCGTTGACAGTTAATCAGGGTACATGTGCGTCACGACATCTGCTGGCAAAGCATATATTTATTATTATAAATAGATCAGTTTAAGGTTGCTGGTCAGAATTCTGAAGGGGATTGTAATGTTGATATCGGGGAAATTATGTGCCCAGCTCCTAATAGAAGTGGAAGAAGGGGCCACACTAGAATGGTGAACGAGCTTCAATGTACATCCGGGTCACATTTTAACTCCTATTTCCTTAGAGTGTGTATACAGTGGAATGACCTGAGAGAGCCTTAAATCCAAAGCCTTTTAAAATAACCCCATTTCTGTCCTCAACTGGTCTTTCGACCCCCGGCATAGGCTCCTCTCTTGGGAGCTGCTTGCGGGTCAAATTTGGAATAGTAATTGTAATATATGAACTACAAATCGACCATATAGCGCCAAAAGTATGTGGAATTGTCTAAGTTCGACCGCCAAATTGAATGAAAACTTCTTTAAAAATGCGTAGATTTCTAATAAATAGACAAATGACGTAATTTATTAGTGGCTAACGTGAAGAATCACAGTGAAGTGAACATCACAGTGAAGTGGGACGATCGCAGGTTCAATTCCCGGTCGAGATCTTTTGAATTTTTCTGGCGAGAGAAACGGCCAGTATCAAGCAGGGGATGACGTCACTGGTGCGGGCGAGACAAACTGACGCCACACCTTATGGTGAGGAAAAGAGGTCTCGAACCGACGTAGCGGAATGAGGTTGGATCGCATCTGGCAGGTGCTGCATTCCGGTGTGGGCGATTGTGTTGTTGCTCCGTGTTTTGGAGGTAATCACGCAAGGCAACGGTCAGACTCTGTTTCGTAATGTAGGATTATAATTTATGCTTGAATTCAGATTCAGATTGTTTCTGAAGTGCGCCGTTTATTTTGAATTAATTAGAATAAGTTAAATTATTGCATATTTTCTCGTATATGTACGAGCATGTAGGCTAAATTGCTATTATGGTGACGGATTTTGTTAACTCCCATCAACTCTTGCGGAGAAAAAAGGAATATGTAGGTTAGTTAGCACATGACTGATATAGATAGCATCGTTTAATTCGTTGCGCTCAATTTTTAATTCTGGTCGGTCCACAATTTCCAGTGTCAGCCGAGGAATGATAAAAACTGGAAATCCTGTAATCCATTATTATTGAAATTCGGTGTGGGTGCAGAAATCGCGTTAATAGAAGGAAAGTGTTGCCAAAGAATTAGTGGAAAAGCTGTTAGTATACAAATTTGTTATTTTCTAGGACACGCATTCATAAAGGATAATCAGGATTGCACTAGATTTAATACTATCGAATCACGGGACACGAGAAATATAAAAAATGCAATTTAATTATTAAATAATTAATTTTAAAAAAATAGTAAATTTGACAAATTCCTAAATTCAAACGTACCCATAAGTTACTGTCTGATGTCTGTGTTTGAATTCGCCAAATCTACAATTTCAATCCAAAATTCAAAATTCAAAATTAGGAAATTTAAAAACAGGCCTAACCGTAATTTAAATAATAACGCCGCCATTTAAATGTTTTTATATTAAATTTGAATCAATGGAATATATCAATTGCCTGACTACTCGGATGACAAGAAATTAGAATTATATTTTTGTCATCGTGATTGGGAGGAAATAAATAGCTATTGTTTCCTGTGCGGCAGTCGTCAGTACTGTACGAAAATGTCAAACAAAATTATCGCCAATTCCCATTTCTTCTTTGCACTTTCCATTAACCACTTTCTGTCCTTAAGATAGGCTAGACTTCTTCACGACTGAGCCTAGTACAACAAATGCTATCCTGATTTCAATAGAGGTCTTTCGATACACTGTCTCACTCATGGATTGATGATCCAAATCAAAGAGTTTCGACAGATCACCCGCACTGCAAATTAACCGAATCACACTTATCATCTGCGGGTAATGGAACGCTAAACACAATTACATACTCGTCAGGAAAGCACTCGGCTCATGTATTTTTTGTGCACTAGTCCTGACAATGTACTCGTGTGTCTAATGAGTCAGACAATCAAGATATCCGGGTATATCGTGTTGGCACAGCATCCTGCCACGAAAACAAAATTGCCTATTTCTTTGTTGCGCTAAACACTGTTATGACATGCTATTACACGATGTTGGAAATGCTGCAACAATGTCAACGTACAGTCGCTTTAGAATCTGTCGAATTAAAGGACAACTTGTCGACCTTTACGAATCACCAGATGGCGTTGTTGTTGTTTACCATTGGATGACAAATTTGGGCTTTCTTTCATATGACTTTTTTAGGATTGACTGTCTTTGACATTAACATTGCCATTAATTTTGTATGATAAACAACATTCAATTATTTTCTTAGCAAGAAAAATTTCAACTTTCATATTGTTATTGTTTTTTCAAAGTGTAATTTCGTCAATTGAACAACTCTTATTCGTTTTTGGCAAATTCAAATCACGTTCAAATTAGGAAACACACATCGATAATAACTTTAATTATTGGTATTATAATCCTAATATGACCGGTGCATTGTGTGATTGCCTCGGCCGAAGGGGCAGCAACCTACTCGCTCGCCACCAGAGGGCAGCGCCTGCCAGATATGATCCTCTCACTCTGATACGTCAGTTCGACGTGTAGGAATGTCTCTCGCCCGAAAAATTCCGTAGGTCACGACCGGGAATTGAACCAAGGATCAAGGCACCGGCCATGTCCTTGCGTAGTCTGTTCTTGTGACAAGCTTAAACGCTAGTTAGATATATTTAAACTATTTTATTGACTGTTTGCCATCTCACCTGTCACCACATTGTGCATTTAAACAGGTGGCACGTACAAGGATGGAGCGAATGCAGCGTCACCTGCGGCAACGGGGTGCAGCGCATGTTTGTCGTTTGCGGCGTTCCCCTGGACTCGACTGGCCTCATTAAATATGACGTGGTCGCAGACACCACATGTTTGGATGAGAAACCTATGGGAAATCGGACCTGTTTCGTCGATTGTCCTGGAAACAAGGAACAACCTAAAACTGCTGCATTATTGAATTAATCTAATTTCTGCATACTAAATTAGAGGTGACCTTAGCTCCCCAGACGTGCTTCAGCATTTTGCAATTGTCGTGTCTTGATACAATTTGGTGACAATTTTCTTGTTCAGTAATTTAGTTCTTAATCTTCCAAATGTTTTTTGGTAATCTACAATACAATTCTATGTGCTTTTACAAATTTAAAAAGTGAGGCAACCAAAATAAAATAGAAACTTGTTTTACTTCATGGACGTTCTTTAATTTTTTGCTTTGAGTGAAAATCTGCCAAGGAAATAGAATTGTTCAGCAAATAAAATGTCTCGCTTGCTATTTTGGCAAGAGCAAAGTTTAATGTAGTGACTCGTTTTTTAGTACAATGCTATATTATATAAAAAAAACTAAGAAACTGATTTTCCTGTTCGGAGACTAACTCTCGAACGGCTCAATAAAATGGCAAAAAAAATTAACATACCGTAAGTACACCACGACAATATGCTAGATCAATTCTCAATTTTCAAGATTACATAATTAAAACAAGCGTTACAAAATTTTGGGTAATCTCCCTTTCGCTTCAAACTTAAAAAATGGCGTCTCCACATCAAAAGCTTGACGTCGTCGATTTGAAGAGACAACCAAGCAAACCAGATAACAGTTCCAACCAAGCACACCATACCACATACCGGAATAATATTTTCAATATAAAAATAAAATAAAATAACGATGTTAAAAAACATAAAAAAACAAGCTAGTTAATCAATACAAAAATTTGGGGCTTAAAGTCGAGCTAAGAAAACGTGTGTGGAAAGACGTTCGTGGATTGACGTTTCAAGTTTGTTTCAATATCATGGACACACCAATTTCTGTAAAGTCGTAAACTCCAAAAATCGTCACTTAAACAACTGTTTAGGTAGAGAAAATCAAAAATGTGTTTTTTAATTATTGGTTTTTGGTAACCACATTTTTCTAGATGAAATTGGATAAAAGTGAGTGCCAAAGCGATCACTGACCGCGCTTTGGTTATGGTTGAGAATACATGTATACTCAATTGTAGAGATTACAAAGCAAGGCTGTTGCAATGGTTGTCCTTTGCACAACCTTGGCTGATGTTACGCTGACTGAATCTACTTCCGCTTAACCATAAAAGTTTGGTTAAAGGTTTTAGCATGTAATTAAAACATCGCAACTTCTGTATTTGGTTTCAACGATGGTAGAGAGGTAATCAATTGAAGAAAAAAATGTTTAATTGTTTACGGTTGGGATTGAAATTCCACATGAAATTCCAATGAAACAATCGAAGGTGCTGCCCTGGTGTTAGGATCAGCGATCCCAGCGGTGAATTGAGTTTCGACTAGTGTACCTTACTTACACTATCGAAGCTGTTCATATATCAATTATAAATATCGATACTAATGCACTCTAATAACACTCTCTGCCAATTAATGTTTCTTCAACAATTGTCTGTCAGCAAACAAAATTATTCTGTGATTTTCGTGCTATAGTCTTAATTAATTAATTAGTCTTAATTTGAAATCATTCAAAAACTTGAAATATTTAAGAATTTTTACCACGAATTCTACCATTATTTAATAGTTTGTGATCAGAAATCACAGTACAGTATCAACATCGTTCCTAATCATAAAACAGTCAGACTAGTGCATTGTGTGATTACCTGGCAACACGGGGCAGCAACATACTGCAAGTGGCTAAACAATAAAAGCTTAAAATCAATCCAGAATCCTCGCGCATGCGCATATGGAAAATAAAATTTATTGACAAAATAAAACTGCCAATATTTTAGCCGAATTCAAACTTCGCAGAATGAAATCTTTTTTTCAAACTCTATAAATTTGACGTTAGTAAAAGTTTGACAAGTACTGCTCATTTTTAATTGAATTGCTCGTAATTAGCGCTTGGTTCGCATTTTTAAGAGAGAAAAAAAGGCGGAACATTTTTAGAGTGGTTCATTTTTGAAAAGCGTGGATTGTTTGAGGGCTGCATGGTGTTTGCTGCACGAATGCGTCATCATGGTCAAGACCTTGCACACAAATAAAATAAAAACAACGATCAGAATACCCTGTACACGGGGGACAATTGAAGCGAAAGCCTCGATTTGATTTTTCCGGCGCATCCTGTCAAATTCGACTCCATTGTTCGAAGACTCAATGTTTTCTATCTACAGGTATGATCGTGTGTAACGAGCGCGCATGCGCGCGTAAGAACACAGATTATTCATATAAGGTATACGTCATTTTTTTTTACAAAAGAACACATACCTTATACAATTTTATCACATGACTCCTATAAACATTCTTCAGCAGGTAATTCAGTCGTTTATCAGAGACCGGATTATTTTTCTGGTACCTGGATATGATTTAATAACAAATGCTACGATTTTGTATTGATTATAATTTTGGATTTAGTCATCTAGAAGTCTACTGCCGTTCTTGTGATGTCCTCTGGTGTTCTTGTAAAATATCTCAGAAAATATTCCAACGCTCAATAAAACGTCCCGGATAGAGGCGACAATCAGAACCCGACATCGTAAGAATTTGATCAAAGCCAAAATTGTTCTTTCTCGTGTTAATCCTATATTATAAAACAGAGATTTTGATTTTCATGTCCGGAGACTAACTCTCGAACGGCTCAATTAAATTGCATAAAATTTAACATACACTTAGTAGACCATCATAATTCGCTAGCGATCACTTTTCAGATCTCAATTTTCAATAAAACATAATAAAATAACCCGCACCAAATTTTTGATAATCTCCCTTTCGCTTCAAACTTAAAAAATGGTGTCTCCACATCAGAAGCATGACGTAGTCGATTTCACGAGATAATCAAGTAAACCAGATAACAGTTCAAAACATGCAAACCAGATAACAGTTCCAACCAAGTACACCATACCACAGTCACCATATCGGAGTAATATTTTCAATATAAAAATAAAATAAAATAACAATATTAAAAACCATTAATAATCAAATAGATATTTTAAAAATGATTCATATATAGTGTGTGTTTATCGTGTGTTATCGCGTACACGTAAATTTCAAAATGTCAAAAATGCTCAATTTATAATCGAAAATCGTAATCGGATAAATAAAGAAAGAGGCAGAAGGTAAGAAACAATGGACAAGTGTCGAGTTCTCGAGAGGATAGCGTTAAATTAAATATAACTGTTAATTTAAACAATTAATTTAAACAATTAATTTTTTATTTCATTGATGGTTACTGTAAACCCAGGCAAAGCAGGGCAACATTCCTATAAATATCTAAAAGCACAGTGGTTGCGTTTTTCAAGGGATGATACACGCAATTAAACATTCTCAAAGTGTTGTCTGACTAGTGCATTGTGTGATTATCTGGCACCACGGGAAAGTAACCTACTCACCCGTCAGCAGAGGGCAGCACCTGCCAGATCAGATCCCCTCACTCCGCTACGTCGGTTCGAGCCTCCTTTTTCTCGTTTCAAGTGTGTGGCACTCGCCCGCACCAGTGACGTCATAAACTGTTTCATTTCTCTCGTTCGAAATTTTTTTAAAGACCTTGACTAGGAATTGAACCAGCAATCCCGGAATCTCCTTCCAGCCTATGAAGGTCAGAAATAAAATCGATTATATCAAGCACTGATTTTTCAACATGTTCCAGATTCCGGCTCTGTTATGAAAATGTTCACCCATAGTTTAAAAAAAACAGGAATTCAAAATGATTTAATTAGATGCATCAATGTCAATAAAAAGTTTGTGTTGCTTCCTTTAATTGAATGTCACTGTCATTTAAATTAACTTTCCGCATGTGTACCATTTTTTAGTCACTCACACAGAACATTATTTACCGGGTGTTTGCCAGAGTTTTTCGGCCAACATCTGTCCAACAACGATTAATCGGATACTTCTGTGAATAATCTTTATCGACTTTATATTATTTAAACCCGACTAACCACATTTCCGATTCACCTAAAAAAAATATTTTGGTTACGCTGTATGTTCCATATTCTATGCATATGGCCTTCAGTTTATCTTGAATGAAGCAAACATGTACTCATTTGTGCGTCAATGAAATGTACAGTGAAGGACTAGCAAATTTAGACACTAAATTCAGATTCGAAATTTCGGCGTGGTAGCAATTACAAGGAGCATCTAATCTGTTCATCTTCTGAACCTCAGCGTATTTTTTTATTTATTTTAGATTGCGATATGTCACCCAAATCAGTAGCCATCAAATTGTTGGGGGCACATTCTTGTGGTTCTAACAATCTGGATACATACGAGCTGTGAAAATATTAGGAGAGTTTCATCTTTGGGTTATGCGTAAAGACTATTTATTCTTGAAGATTTTATAATTCGGTACTTAACTCCGGTAAAATGAACCACTCGTTCTTGTCGTTTTCTTACAACAATTATTTGAGAGATTGAGGAACCAGACTATTGAACAGCACCTGCTTGTCATATTCAAGCAGTCCGTACGACTCGTCGTAGCCCAGTTGGTTTAGCGACTGATTGTGGTTTCGGCGCTCCCGGGTTCGATTCCCGGCGCGGGCTCTCGAAAATTTATCTTTATGTCACAATTTATTCTTAGTTTCAGATTGTCTCTCAATAACTATTAGTCTTAGTTTGTCTTTAAGATAGGGGATGAGCGGAATGCTGGACGCAAAACCAAAAAGGCGATAAGAGTTGGCGAAATTCTTCGAATATAATATTAGGAAACTATTATTTAAAATGAAAAAATTAAAACAGAACACCGTGCACACTTAAAAAAATGTCTCATTTTTAAGACATTTATTGTCTTTTGAGATGTGGAAAAATTAAGAGAAATAAA
>JAQGBY010007784.1:0-11381 GCA_034698785.1 Mycogona germanica
GTCAAAACCGAATACTCGGTACATGTGCTTGAAAACATTTGTTAAAAGTACCTCTGGAAACCATTCAATGACAAGTGTGTTCACGGTGTAGTTCACCAAATAGTATTTCGTTAGTAATAAAAGTTAGAATAATTTTCAAGACATTTGATTAACTCAGATATTTCGAGACCGTGACGTTGGTAATAAGTCATGACTTTAAAATGTATATTTAGTGCAATTTACTAGAGAAATTGTCAGTTTCGCTCGGCTGTTTCCGACAAGGCAGAGAAAATATTTTCTAATATTTTTTTAAATTCTGAAAAACTCTGTAGGAATCGTAATACCCTATTTGCACTGGTCAAGCCTACTGAGCAAGGTGCGTTTAGACATTGAACTGAATCGGCACGTGCCGATCGTCCGTGCTTCGACAAGAAATGATGAGGCGCTCTCGAATGACAATTCCTCCATCTCAATTGTGCACGTGATTTTCAATTGTGCTTGAGAGGGAACGTTCAACTTTTAATAAGATTCGAGCACGTGATATGCGTCGCTCGCGTTGGACACGATCTAAAAGGAGAATTTGCCCCAATCTCAAGTACAATTGAAATCTCTCGGACAACTTGAAGCATGCTTACAGTGGTACCTTATACTATGATGTAGTTGTAGCTTAACCACCTGATGACATTGGCGCCGCAACACGTGATTTTTTTAAAATTAAGATTTCCAGACGTTTGACAATTTTGACATATACTTTCTTCAAGTAAGAGACTTTTCTTTTTACTTTGTGAAATTGTAGTAGTACTTAAGTGTCGATAGAAAAATAATTATCAACTCCGGATCTAGTGTGGAAAATGTCGCTTCATGGCATCACTGGTAGCACGTGATTGGAGCTCAAGTGGAGAAGCCATATTGGAATTTTCCGGCGAAGCGATTAACGGCTGATTTCTCAAGAATACGCAAATTTCCGAAACTATCTACTGCAAAAATTGTATTCAATTTCGTTAACCCATTCGTAAGTAAACGCGAAAACAGACAGTTAAGAAAAAAGAATAAAACAAATATGACATTCGAGATTATAACATAGATGTCGAGCCAAAAGCGGCGATCGATGATGATTTTTCTTATGTTCGGAACGGAATAAAATCAGAAATATTCCAGTTGACTATCTGACCTAATCAGTTCATGTTAAATGGGGTCAAATTAGATCACCTTCGCTTGGTATTGATTTAATTTTGAGCTATATTTGCCTAAATAGCTGTCCCAGTGCGGTTGGGTTAGGCCGCTTAGGCGATAGAGGAAAGCTCAAGGCCATATATAAAATCATTATCCGAGTTTATGGAAATATCTCGTTGCATTTGTTTGTATTGCTCGGATTAATTATTGGCAGGATTTTCACTACAGGATTGCGTTTCCAATCCTCAGTAGTTGTTCGAGGCTTATGCAAATATCATAAACTATATCGAACGTTATTCCTTACTCAAATAGTGGGAACAGAGAGCCTTGTTTGTACACCTTAATTGAAGTCTAAAAGGAAGCACTTAATAGTGCGATTGCGCTTCCCTTTAACAGAGACACGAAAAATATGCGTGGCCTATGAAATATTGACTTATATAAAATAAATATACGTGAACAGCATTCGATTTCCGGTGTAGGCTCTCATTTATTCGGTCTCGGGGTTTACTGGTGAATGTGTGCCACACTCGAATAGTTCTGAAGCACCGATTAGAAATGCGAAATCTCTAGTGTTCTTCAGTAGTCACTACAGTTGGATGGAATCAGATTTTGTAAAAGAAATTACTTCCCCTGATCTATAATCAGGGAAGCAATAACGAGCTACATTACAAATTGTTCGAGGCCTAGTCAAATGTCCCAATTTCAACCACGACCTTCAACCACATGTGTATGTGGATAACAAACAGTGTTTCAGAAACGCAATTCACATTATCATATAATGTATGATCAAGTTTAATTTGGCTTTTGTTTTCACTAATTGTAGTTCTCTTATCTGCTGTCAGATAAGTGCAAAATAATAAGTGGTGTTGTCATTAGGACTGAATTTACATTGGGACATTACATTGGATCAAGGGGTCTTCATTCAAAAGTTGTTTTAAGATTTAACAGAGGCACCAAGTTGTCTCTCATGAAAAGAGCCTTATTTTAAGATGTTTTACGTGGTGTCCTTCATGCTGCAAATAAATTTTAACAACTGAATAAATTCACAAAGAAAAATGTTAAATGGATGACAGCTTTTCAATGTAAATTAAAGACGACTTATTTAAAGTGTAACAAAGAAACATGTGAAAATCTTAATTAAAACAATCTTGTTGATGTTTACCTAATTGACCTTGATTACAGTTGCCCTGATCTCCATCTTGAATAAACGTACTTACAAATAAGTATTCGAACAGAATCATTTAGGCAAATGGTATTTCGTTAATCAATCTAGCTTTTAACTATTGTTTCGAACGTAACCCCACATTTTTTTGTTTTCAGTGACAGAGAATGTTTGTTCACCAATTTCATTTTTTTCAAAAATCAGTGCTGACGTTTCCAAGACGTTGTGTTAATCATTGAAGTATTTGATTAATTGGATTACATAATGTATGTTCGTAATGGAAATTGTACTGGTAGTGGAAAAGTAAACGATCCCTGACTGTTTGATGCATCGTTACCAGTAGCGATGCGTTATTTGGTTAAGATAAAATGAACTTACTTTTTCAAAAGCTTTCGACCGAGTTGCCGATCTTTCATTGCTATTCTACAGTATATATTCCGTAATTTAATAATGAAAAGTTGTAGTTAGTTGGAATTGAAATTGAAGTGGATTCCAAACATTCACACATAAAATTTGGACACGATTTCTACAAAAATATATTTTGTTCTCAAAAGAAGTTAGAACTTGACTACAAGGTTGCGAATATCGTGATGGAGTAGGGTTACATTTTGCATTGAATATCTTTCTGACATTTAATCTACATGAGGCAAGATTCGTCTAATCTCAAGAAAATTCACTCAATTCTGTATTTGAGCACGGCGCTGCGATCGCTAAAGGGTTTACCTATGGTTTCGAAGCTATAAGCTCGTACAAGCTTTAGGTTAAGACGAGGTTAAGCTGACACCTGCGATTGTTTTGTGTACGTGAACCGATTGGGGGAATCTGAAACGTCAGTCACAATTTTATCAGATGTAATGCATGGCATTGGTGTCATCCTGTGTTTAAATGCAACGTTACCCCTGACAAGGCGGAAATATACGGAAAACTTTGCGATCCTGCACGCATCATTATACATTAAATTGGGTTTTGTGAACGTTGCAATCATCCGCGACTCGTTTTGGAAACAATTACCAAAAGTTTCACAAGAAGAACGATTAAACTCGTCAGCGAGGAATAATAAATGATGCGGGGGGAAAATAAGTCATTCGGAAGAAGAAGAGATAAAAGTCAGCAGAACTGCATTCTTGTTTGGAGCTGTGGTGAGCCGTTCCTCAGTTATGACCGCTACCTGGAAGCTCTTTTTTTGCCCAGCCTCATTTTTGTTGGTCATCAACATAGCCCCCTCTTCTTCATTACCCCGTCTCCCCTCACTCACCCCACCGGCGATAAGTTCATTAACCTTGAATCGTAATAACTATATATTCCAATAGAACGAAATTTTATTTTCAAGATTTTCGAGAAAGCCCAATCTTCAAGGGTGTGTGGGGGGGGGGGTCAAGTACACCATGTTGACCGCGATGGGCAGATGGTCAGACTGACACTTTTTTACATGCCGCGTTTTCTTACCTGAAGATCGCCCGCAGCGTCACTACTAAGTTACATTGTACACGCTTTTGACCCACATACCATCTTCCTTCCCTTTGAGATTGGTGCCATAGAGATGCACAGGTAGAGCGCAGGTGGAGCTTTCACCCCGGACGTTATAGTCCAGGGACAACCATGTTGTACTTGTACAAGGGGTCAGCGAAAATCTAATGACTCCTGGTGTCTCTTCCGGAAATTCATGTCTTTTGTGTTTGATGTATACTGTACAGTGTGCGAGGGCGCTTGACCCTGATCTTGTCTCACATCCGTCTACAGTCTTGTCAGTCTACGCTCGCGGATGGTCTAGTGAGGTCGCGGGTCACCCACTGAGACCCGGGCACCGGTGGTCTAGTAATGGGCAGGGATCTCTATCCTCTATTTTGATACATCGTAACATTCAGGTAGTGGTTGTAGAACTTTTCTATTTTTTTAAATTTACATGTACGTACGTGCATTTTTTATTAAGGTGACTGATTTATTTTCATATTTCACCGCTAGTTACATTGTGCAGAACAGAACTTCCAAGAGAGAGAGAGAAAATTGTTTATTTGTTGTTATTCTATTTTATTATTATTTTTTTTAATTTGCAGTGCTGTGTTTGCATTGTGTTTTGAATCACTACTTTTCGGGAATCGAACCCGGGACCGCTGAGGTCCAGTACAGTATAAACACGTAAAGAATGAAAATTTTATTTTATACTTTGTACGATTATTACTGTTTATATTATTTACTGGTATGTATTTAACAACTTCAGAACTTGTAATTTCCCCCTTTTTTTGACTAACCTCGCACAATTAATTATATTGAGGTAAAACGTGAGTACAAAGAACAAACTTCTTTCTGTTGAAATTGATTTTGGACAGTTAGAAATAAAACAAAAAAATTAAGTAACTCGATTTGTGAAAAAATTAAATTTCGTGTATCAGTATGAGGTAAAGTTTTGATTAATTATTTTCTAGCTTTCATTTTTATTCTAGTGCTTATCTGCTGTTGCAATTCAAACAAGTCGAAGTACAAATGTACAACGTCATGAAAGCTCCGTTGTGGACTTTCACTTACTTTGATTTTTTTTTCAATTTGCATTGAATGAACAGCTATATTCAATGTAAATTGAATAACAAATGTCGAGTTGCCGAAAACGAGTAGTGCTTTTAGATTGAAATACAATGGGGAATTGGGTCAGATTTGCGCAATTGGGGTAAATACTAATTATTTTCTGGGGTGTCCACTTTCGACTATTGATTCTCGACTGGGATTATGTTACTACACTTTCCGACTTACGTTTCACGATTCTGAATTAACTTCTGCATTAATCAGTACGACAAACCGTCTTTTTAAGTTAATTTTGACGTCACAGGGGTGAGGTTCAGCCTCGCCAGTTCTAACCGGTCTAATGGTCTAATCAAATCGAATGAATCAAAGGGATGGTTTAAAGATGAAGCTAATCCGAAGTAAGCTTTTTCGACTGCGAAATACAGTTGTGGAAGATGAACACAAAAATTAGAATTGTTAAGCGAATCCTTCCATTTAGTATTACTAATAGAGATCACGATCGACCTACAGGAAAGGTCATGAAATATTATTTCTACAATCGTTGAGGCATAACAAGTGAGGGTGGGTCAAATGGGCTAATCTCGGGTCTACCTCAAATCATCCATTCGCTGGTGTACTCGAGTCTTTAGGAGCGTGTGTATTGTTTTCGAGAACGGCGAAGAGCATGTGGTTCGACTTTATTGTTTTGATCTACTTTAGATAATTACATGTAGACGAAGTTGGATTGTGTGCCATTTTACTGGAGCAGGACATCCTTGTATATAGAAAATGGCTGCTGTCCCTGACCCTGGATTTCACGCGAGAGTTCCTATTGATTTCCTTGGATTTTGTAAGCGAGTAGGACTCTTGCAATTCAGCTGTTCGATTCCCAGTGTGGTTCTCTAGACTCTAGTAACGAAATGGTTACGAATCAGACTCAGACGCTACACGCACGACCTTCAGTCGATCGCGCAGGCTCAGTGCAAATAACTTAAATTTGGTTAGTACAACAGGGCCACAAAATAGCAGATGTCCACCAGTAAGTTATTAGATGTGAAACCATTTACGAGTACTGCCTCGAATCGGTGGAAAAACTATTTTATCACTACAAATTTGCTATTTAATTGAAATGCGGTGGCTGCCAAAAATTCCACCCCCTCTTGTCAGGAAAGTCGGGTATTTAATGAAATCACTAATTCCTCTGTAATTCTACCTATTAATCACCGGACATTTTGGCACACATTCCGGGATTTGCAAGTCTGATTGGTTTCCGGTCTGCCATCAGTCAAAACCGTTTTCGTGACTGTCATCGATTCGATCGAGTCAATATTGCTACCGTTTATGACGATATTTTTATTTTGGAGTTCCGTATACAGTAATTCCTTATTACGTGCGAGTATTTTATGCGTCTAAGTCAAGGTCGGAATGGCTACTAGTCATTGTGTCCACCAAGTGACAATTGAAGCGAGTCTTCTATTCCGAAGAAAGGCGTACAGTAGGAATTTCTCTCACCCGAAAAATTCCGAAGGTCTCGGTCGGTTATCGAACCTGCGATCATGGAACTAACAGTTCGAAACGCTAACCATTACGCCACACGAAATCCCGAGTAGATTCTCTACAGGATCTACAGTGAATCAAAAGCTATCATTGCTTTCCCGTTTATTACACGGGCTCCATCCGAGTATGGGATGTACTCCGTCTGAGTATGGGACTTATTCATGGGTGACTTGTCACCAACCTAGGTATATTAATGGATAAATTAAATTTTACATAAATTGGTGACTGTCATCAGTTTATTTGTCTCTCGATGACATGCGCAGACAAGTTCAGCTGACATTGACAATTAACAAGTGGTCGCCATAAAGTCATTGCGAGGCAGCAACCGTCAAAACGCATATCAGCCTAAGTTGCAGCGTTATTGACAAAATTTCAGACCACTATTTTTAATTGTTCTTTTGCTTACGCAAGTTTAATTTCGTTACGAGTGACGTGGCCCCACCCACCCGCTTTTCGCAACACTTTTTAATTTACAAAAGTGTCACAAACGTATCGTCGCTAGTGTCGCTACAATCGCTGGACAGTTATAGATCAGGTGAGAAATTCCGCCTCAATTACATTTATACCCTAGGTACACTTGCCAAGCATGCTTATTCCAAGCAAGATGCGTTTAGACAATGCACATTATTTAATTGTGTTACTTAATGTTTATTTTATAAAGTTTATTTGGTCTATCTGTAATTCTCTTACGTGTACAAAAAATTATTTCTTTTTCAAGATAGTATCATTTTGTATTTATTTAAAAAAACGTACCTAGTCCGAAAACATTTATCTAGTCGGAAAGCATTTACTTACGTGTATTTTTAGTCAATTTATTTTAGATTATGATTTTATAGATATACGATCGCAGGAACAGAGGACGTCAAATTTCATTTCAGTCTGATCACATGACTACGCTTCTAATGGTGGCTTTAGAAACCTCACTAGACTCGAACAACCCTGGTGGCACAGCGCGTCTAATCTAAGATGGACTTCGGTCATCCCCAAATGGAGGCCTTTTGCCCACTTCGTCCCAACGGTGTCAATTTACGAACGCGTAACTCTGTCGTAACACACACACACACACGACGCTGCAATAATCGTTGCCTCCTGAGACACTTCACTAGCTGATAAAATTTAATTATTAAGGAGGTCCCCCCCCCAAAAAAAATAGTCCCGATATATTTAATCCCCAGAAAAATTCCGAAGGTATCGGGCTGGAATCGAAACCGCGATCACGGGCCACAAGGAAGCACACTCTCGACCACTCGACTCTCAATAACCTATAAGTATTTCGTAAATCTACCGCATACTGAATAACCCAGTTAAGAATCGCTTTGAATTACATGTCTCATGAAAACAATAGAAAAGTTTAATTGATTTCCACCCATTTTTTTTCATCGAAAGCACTCGATATCAATTTACAGTCTGATTTGACAGAGTAGACTGACTAGAAAAAGCGTTACCATTTTTGCGAACGTGACAGCTGTCACCAACCATGAAAATACAATCATTGCTCATTACCACCGTCCCCAATTTCAGTTGACTCTAACTGTGTATTCGCGAGTTAAAAGGTCGACGTGGCTGTGTACTAGCGTGTGTGCAACCTAGCACCAGCGGATCGAATTAAAATCAGAAATCTCGTGTGTTTTCTGAATGTTCTTGTGCGAGCACTGTGCGACGACCACTGCCATTCAATCAATTAATTCTCGTCGATTTGGATCGTGATTCGGTATTTGTGATTGTTGGTTTTTGTCACGCGCTGTCCACTTGTTGTTTCGGTCTGTAGTCATGTACGCGACCTCATGGATACCGATGAACCTGGGCTACAAGCTGGGCATGCAGCAGGGTGGTCAGAAGTCGGATTCGAACGCCAAGTACACCTTCAACGAACGCGATGAGGTACCGTGTGATCTGTGTCGGAAATTTTTTATTAACCACTGTGTACTGCCAAATTAATTAGTGAAATTATTTTAGGTATTAACAATCTACAGATATTCACTTGCATGTAAGAGACTTCGACTCGTGGGGTGCACATTCTGCACTCAGTTAACTTTTTAACTAGTAATGTCGCAAGATAACAAGTAATTAAATTGATGAACTTATGAATTCGTACCACTCAAGTAAGCTCTCGTAGTCCACAGTCTGTATTGCGACTGACTGTGGCTCGTCGGTCCTGGGTTCGATTCCCAGTGCGGGCTCTCGTTTGTTCGATCACGGGGTACTGGTTAAAAATCTGCCCCTCGCTGGAGTGCCTGAGTACCATGAGGGGTACAGAAAATCCTATAGTGTAGTGACTACAGTGATGAAGGGGGGAAAAATATATATTGCGTGTTGGATGTGGTTATCGAGTCTCCATGGTGGAAATTCAGTGGGGAGCTCGCTCAAGCTCGTTTTTTGGTTTGACAATTGCAGACTGTCGTCATCTGCCAAATGACGACATGACCTAGTGCTAGAGCGCATCGTCAACGTCCTTTTAATGCGCTGTAACATTGCTGCAAGGGATTTCGACACTTTATTGCTGTATTATCGGACATAGTTTGGGGGTGTTGGGTCATTATTAAAACTTGGATGAAATATCCAGTGCTCTGTTTTTAAAAAAAATCAACATCGTAAAGTCGCTTCATATAAATACTAGAGAAGTTCCCCGCTTCGCTCGGCTGTCACAATCATGGTACTGAAAGTATTTTCTAATATATTTTTTTTAAACTCTGTTTTGCGTGTGAGTCGTCATGGCAATGGCGCCCAACACGTTATTTTTTAAAAAAATAATTTAGATTCCAAGACGTTAAATGTTAAACAAAAAGCATAATAAAATGTATTTTCTTCCTATTTTGTGAAATAGTACTTGAAGGTATTATTTTAATAATAATACTCTGTAATAATTAGAGTTTTAGGATCTAGTGTGGAAAATGTCGCTGGCATCACTAGTAGCACGTGATTGGCGCCATTTTGGTCAAGTGGAGACGCCATCTTTGAATTTTCTGGCGAAGCGATGTCAATGCTGTAAAACTTCAACTGCTGATTTCTCGATGAATACGCAAAATCAAGATCTGGAATTTCCTCCACTCGAGTGACTCGACTACAAATTTGCGAAACTATCTATAGCTCAAATTTTATTCGATTTCGTTACATCGGACATCCGATTAAAGAAAAATAAATTTTAAAAAAAGGGACATCCAGGATTATAATATAGATTTTAAATTATGTTTCACTCAAATTTGTTTAGAAAATGTAGAGATATTTCATGCTCAATTTCACAGTATTGAATTATTATACGCCATATTGTTCGCGTAACCTTTCAAATCATAGTAATTTCATCCCTTGATCAAAGCGGGTCATTCCATACCGAAGAGAACAGAAGTCGTGTTCACTTTTCAAACGCACTTTTATTTTCCCGAGGCGCGAATCCGGCATAATTCTTCAAATGGGAAGCTGAATCTAGGCAATTCAGTTCGTTGTCCCTATTCACATTTATTTCTCAAGTTGTGTGGACGCAGACCATGTTTTTTGGCTTAACGATATTCAGTTAGCAACAAGTGTTTTTGAGTGTTAAGAGGTTGGTACCGATTGATCCAATCGGCTGGCTCCAAATACGAAATGAGGCGAATCAAACTAAAAAGAAACATGACCGACTGTTTTTTTCTATTACTAGCAATTAGAAATCGGTTCATTTCGGTGCGCTGGCACAACAAGATCTATTCTGCGAAAAATACGCGGAAAAATGACTGACGAAAAAATGGAAAGAATTTCCTGCTTATTCTTTGTCTCACGGCTTCTGTACATGTACGTTCGTATTTTCCTTCAAGAATTTCTAGCTATTTTTTTTCTAAATTATTATTTAATTTCGAGTACATTTAGATCCATAAATAAATGGCAACATTTGTGATTCAAATATCAATAAAATCCCTATTTAACTACAGTCACATTGGAATGGAATTTTGTAAGACAGACGTCTTATATTTAAATATTAGATGGAGATGTCCGAAGCAATGCCTCGGGCATCTACTTAGACGGAGGATTGACATGGTGGTGCGGTGGTCCAGAGTTCAATTCTCGGCGTTTACGGGATTTATTAGATTGGTTGTGGGTCACAAAAACAGTACAAAAGCACCACGGAGGACTCATTACAAATGTGTAGAGAGAATAAGTCGCAACACTCGGATTGAATAATGCTAAATACTTCGAGTAAAATGTACTACTAATGATTTAGAAGATGCGCATAAATAAAAACGACTGCTCTTATATAAGATGTACAAGTGCAAGAGTCATTTTTGAATGGCGCCCCCAGAGTAGGGTTCAATGACCCCCACCCAAAATTATTGGAGCTCGTATTACATTTTCGCGAGAATGTTGTTAGGACACCAACCCATGTTTCATTTTTAATTGGTTAGTCTTGAGCACATGCATTTGCTGAATCGTTTCTGACTAATCTTGGTCTTTGGAAAATTCCTACTAAAAGTGACAAGTAGGCCAGACGTCCAGATAAGATAGTGGGGTGTTATTTTATTTTTATTTTAGATAATATTTTTATTTTATTTTAGATCATCTTATTCTCGTAGTTTGGTCACCCGAAAAGTGGTGCAGACAATGTGTTGTTGTATCAAAAGTGCATTTAATTTAATAGTAATTCTACTGTCGATTAAATTCAACTATAACGATTTGCATGTTCTTTGAAAGATTGTTAAATTTAGCAATAACCAATAGCGTGTTTTGAGAGCGAATTTGTGTCGTTGCCCCTCCATGTACTGCTTAAAATTTTCCTGTAGCAGCATATAAACAATTTACTTTCCTTTCGATTTGCGAATCGTCACTGCAATGAATTTTTTTTTTTAGTTCTTATTTTTTTCCGAAAAAATATAAATATTAGTTTTCAATCAAATAAATCGTTATTCGTGAATTTAAAAAATATATTATTTGGCAGCCAACGCATTTTTATCTGAAAACAAGAGGGGTTCCCGGCTTTGCCTGGATTTACAGTAACCACCAATGAAATAAAAAATTAATTGTTTAAATTTACCGGCTATTTTACGTT
>JAQGBY010007785.1:0-11380 GCA_034698785.1 Mycogona germanica
TCTCGGTCGGGAATCGAACCCACGATCTCGGGAATAACAGCTCGACACGCTAACCATTACACCACCGAGACCCCATAAATGTTTGGGTCCGTCCGGGATATATTACTAAAAAGAAAACCAAGCTCTCCAACTCTTGGTAATCAATTTGGAAAACGTGATTACGTGGTAGATCCTTGATGTAGATCGGATATCTACAGTAAAATCTACGAGATTTGAAACAAACATTACCTCTTGTAATCGATAGACAATGGGCATTCTATTTTCTGCACAGGCTGTGACAAAAGCGTCTGGAAGCAATTGTTTTTGGTGCAAAAATTTATCGTCTTTTCCCTGCAATTCAAATAACAATAGAAAGTTTACTCAGTAATCGAAGGAAGAAAAAAACAAATATTGTTTGGGTAAATCTAATTGTACCTGATCTATGAGAATTTCCATCGGAGGACCCTGATAGTTTTTCACCAAGCAGGTGGCATCGTAGTCCTAAAAATTACAATCAAATGTCAGTTTTATATTTGCAACTTCTGTACAACTGAGAATCACGAGCCGAACAAGTTTCTATCATTGGTCAATACGAAAAAATAAATTATGGTTAACAAGATTTGTGCCGTATAGATTTCCAAACTTGTAGGACAGCTGGGCACTTCGTTTAAAACAAAAATATTTAATTAACTAATTACATGTATTACACATGTAATTCGCTAATTAAATATTTTTGATGTTGTTTTATAAAGGATTTCCACTTTGTTACAAAATTATCGATTATCACCAAATTACGATACATTCAAAATCAAAACACATAATTGAAATATGTAATTTAATCCGTCTTTGCTTGTCCTTGTCTGAAGGGCCCAAGTAATTTTTTTTTTCATATTTTAATTCCTGGAAAAAAAACATAATTTCACTACAACCTTCCAGGTTTCCCGATCTTCGCCCAAATAACCGGTCATCACTTTGACGCCCCACGCACAATTTATGGGATTGCAGACTGGAGCAAAGGCTGACACGCTGCGGTAACGACCTGGACACCTGAGCGCGGAGATCAGGGCTCCGTGCCCGCCCATACTGAAACAAGTGGGAAATAACAGATTAAAAGAAGTGTATTTACTGGGCGATTCAGTTAAAAACCGTACGGATTTGTAACCCTCCATCGATAAATAAATTTTGAGCAGATTGAATATTGAATATATTTTACAATTACAATTACAAATTTTACCCGCAAGCAGCCCCCAAGAGAGGGGCCCGTGGCGGGGGTCGAAGACCAGTTGGGGACAGAAATGGATCTACTTTAAAAGGCTCTGGATTTGAGGCTCAGTTAAGCCTCAAATCCAGAATGAACGAGATAATATAAATCGCACTCAAAAGAATCTATTGGATGGATTTGAACATTTTGCAGTAGCAGTTTGAATAAGTGTAAATAATAAATTTCTTTAATGCTGCGTTTAAAGAAATTATATTTTCAATAGCTAATTATAGCTTAAAATCTACAGCGTGTTCCAAAAAAAAATGGGAACCCTGCACTTTTAATCATATCCTCCGAAATAATTTATCAAGTCGCATGAAACTTTTTTTTACAATATAAGAACATCCTGGTTATTTCAGTTTCTGTTCGAAATAATGTCATGTTTATTTGACACATGCTCGAAGTCGCGCGCACTACTTTCTCACTGATGCGTTTTCAGTGATGTTTGGTCAAGTTGACCACGCCTTTTGGATTCGATGACTCAATTCTTCTGTTGGGGTAATTTTTTATCGGTATACTCGATCTTGGAGGACACCAGGTTGTCTATGGGATTGATATCCTGGCTGTTCAGAGGTCTGAGGGCTGGAGAAATAAAGTCAGGTGTCTCTTGCTGCAGACGCGATATGTGACAAATTAATTGAACAAATGGTGTTCAACAAACTTCGTTGCGGTATAAAAAAAATTGCGCTAGACGAAAAATGACGATGTCAAGCTATTGTTAAAATAGTTCCCAGAGAAAAACTGAGCTTTTGGTAAAGAAAAATATTTCGAACAAAAAAAGAAATAGCGAAAAATGTTCGTATATTTCATGCAATTTGATAAATTCTTTCGGAAGATCTGATTAAATGTTTAGGGTTCCCAAGGTTTTTTGGAACACACTGTATATTTAGATGTACCTGTGGCCAAAGATAGATTGTCTATCTGCGTGAACTGGGAAGTTGGAATTGATTATGGCTGGAAGCTGAATGACGTCACAAAAAAGTAAACAAGAGTGAGCTCATCACGACAGAAACATGTAGAAAAACATTCACATGGTGCGGCCCAATTGAAAGAGCAGTCAGTTATTGAATTTATTAACATACAATGCGATATGGTGACCCCCGGATACTTTATTTTATATTTGTCAAAGGAAAATGAGTGAACACGCGTGAATTGTTTGCAGAAAGGTTATTCAAAAATGAAATTACTATTGACAAAAATGATTAATTTTGTAGAGTACCAACATATGCCACATATACCAACATAGGCGCCGACGTTTAATTGATATAATGGATTTCAACTCACTTTGGGGCAGCGTTTTAAATCTTAAACAAGATTTACCTCTTCAGTCACGTAGGAAAACATCCGGTAGTGCTCCTTCCATTTGGGAGTCACCGCGTTCACATAGAATCCAGCGCTTGTTCCAAAATCCCACGAGTCGTCCTCTCCCTCTATATTACAGCCTCCTACATTAAAAGGTAACCAAGAGAAGAAAAAAATCAGATTGTCTATAATCAGCTGAGTCCACACTATGTTCAACTATTGTTATATCTTTCACCGCACTAACTAGTTGTGAACATAATTTAGTATACATGTATTGCAATTGCTAATCATAAAGAGGATTGTAATCGTGTAATAATTTAAAGTCTCGAGATACTTGTAGACATTGGATTGCGTCCTTCAATATCCTAACACTGTGAGATGAGAGTATCCATAGTTATCAGATATCTTTCTTTTTTAAATCAAGCGTATTGACCAACAGTAACACAGCACCAACTAGTTGTGGACATAATTTAGTATTCATGTATTGCAATTGCTAATCATAAAGAGGATTGTAATCGTGTAATAATTTGAAGTCTCGAGATACTTGTAGACATTGGATTGCGTCCTTCAATATCCTAACACTGTGTGATGAGAGTATCCATAGTTATCAGATATCTTTCTTTTTTAAATCAAGCGTATTGACCAACAGTAACACATCACACGATTGTTCTGTGCCAACTGTGGTTTTTCTTTACTATATGGGGTGAAACCCCTATCCAGAATAAGGAATAAACGATATAGCCAGCGCCGGGAATCCAACACTGTACAATCGTATCAAAATTCTCACTACATGTACCCCCAACAGACTGATTAACATGACATAACCCAATTATAACCCAACTATAAAAGACACCCAATTATAAAAGACTTATTTCTCCATTTTGTAATTGACGTATCCACAATTGACAAACAAAGAGACCACACTACTTAATTAACTTATTCTTTGTAATAAGCATTTATCATATTTTATTTTTATTTTCTTCTTCGGACCACCTTAAAAAGTTGGAAGCAATTTGTTTGGATTGTTCGGTTTTCAAGAGTCTATTATTATTGGTGCGTCTTAAATTGTCAGCAATTTTTAACAAGATGAAACCTTTGTGCTGATCAATTGTTAGCATTAACGTATGTGTGTGTGTGAGGGGGGGAAGTATGGCTATCATATGCTTCGTTTAGTGCACTGCAATAATAATAAAAATGACAGAGATATACGACAAGCGTACACGTGTTAACTTGGTCTGGACTAAACAATGGCCTGATTTTTCGGTTCAATAAACATCAAAATACATGTATGCACCAGAGACGTATCGGAGGCGTCAATGATTAGAATTGAACCCGTGATCATGGTAATAAAAAATATATTGAGGAAGTCCACCGATGTGTTCGCCATTACCGTTATCGTAGTTGACATTTATCGCGTGTGACAGTGACCCAGGGGAGGATCTTCTTAATATACAGTTTATTAGTTTTTTTCTTGAGAATTTCATTTCCGGTTTCGCCAGTCCTTGTGGCCACCTTATTTTTTTAATGGTCGACTAATTTACACGAATATTGTAAAGTGATAAAATCAAATTTTAAAACTTTTGTGCTTCGTGCGATTTGGCTTTATCATTTTTAGTTAATTTTTCAAACTTTGTATAAACTTTTGTGCATCAAATAAACACTTTCGCCACCAAGGTTGACCTAAAATATGTTCTTAAAATCAAAAAATTCCCTTAAATATTCCGTTTCGACAAAATATTCAGTTTTATTTTTAATGGGGAACGAAACATCGGGTTTAAACACCTCAGCGGAAACTCTTCGTTTTAGTCACAATATACTATTCCTATACTCCCTAACCCAATAAATATGCTTTTTTTAGTTGCTATAAAATGTAGAGAAGTAAAACATATTTGTACGTGGCACTGCTTCTAATATACTTGCGCAGAAAGAATTAGCGAAAACCTAAAATGCCAGTCCCTATTTATCAGACGTCGGAGGGATGGTGACACAACTATGGTAACAAACGCTCAATGCCAGTCAAGTTGCGAGACACAACATGATTCATATGAAGCTCATGCATATATGTATGTAGTACTCCGTAGAGCGAATGGCCTCTTTCTCGAACACACGCAGCCGCATTAAAGAATCAAAGATTGTGTCATACTGTTGGCACATGGCGATTAGAGTCACACGTTCTACTTTTCTGAGAAATCGAACGAACCGAATCAAACTGCACACCATATTTGTCAATGCGAGCGATATCAAAATAAATGTGTAAACATTCTGCAAACGTTAAATGAATAGTGAACATTTACAGAGTGTAGCAGGTGTGCCTGATGCACTAGAAATAAAATGAGCAGACATGCTGAAACCTTTGAAAGAAACTGTCGGAGATATTTTTTTTTCATTTTGGGAATAGGAAATAATGCGGATAACTGATTGCCGATATCGTATTTCACAGTTATTAAAAAAAAGAATATCTAAAAGCATCATTCAACATAGTTATCAAAACATTTTTGAAGAGTAACGTTCACTAGATATTCGAACATATACTTTTTGAACCGCAAATAAATTTAGCGGTAACCCTGTCGAATTTATTTGTGATAATGTAAAATCTAAATAATAAATTACTTTCAATTTTGGCAATAACTGTTTGAAAACTCACTAGGACTGGTGTCTGGACACACAATGGCCACATTGTGATCAGCCGCAAACTTCTGCGCGCCAGCCTTCTGCACGAAATTCAGCTCGTTACAAGTCAGACCTTCGAACAAGACAAACAAAAGAGTGATGAAAATGAGCTCCAGGTGATTTGCAGATGGCCACCTGCTGCCAATAATGCGTTTAGAAGCGACATCAATTGGATACAATGGAATACAAAACATGTTTGCTCTGAAGGTGACAATCATTTATTTCGGTTTCCAATTTCAATAAGAGACCAAAAAGTTGGAGGAAAGATTATTCGCCAAATAAAATTATATATATATAAAATTACTATTTCATTTACTATTTTTTTTTAATTTCAACGTCACCAAAATAAAAATTAATACAACTTGTATCAGCGAGAAAAGAAAAGAACTAGTGACGTGAAGAATAGAGGCCCTTTCATCATAATTGATAAAACTATAAACAAAATTATAGAACTAGTTGAGCCATATCCAATAGATATAATAAGTCACAACTGATTCAACAAATGAAATGTTCAAGTATTTTTTATAATCGAATTATATAATCTTTTCGATCTTTTTCGAATTTTATAATCGAAGAAATTCGGTTTATCCATATTCGTACAAACGTACAATTTTTAATTTTATTGACCAATTACAATTTTCTTTAAAACAATCTGAGATTTTCTCTTTCTCTTTTTTTCTCATTTTTAGTATTCCCAACCAATTAATTTTGCTGTTTCTTTATTATTGATTTTTTTTTTGTTCCAATCAACTGTAGTCAACCACACTACAGGCGTTCTGTACCCCTCATGGTGCTTAGGCACTGTGCGAGGGGTACGTCCAGTACCCCGGAATCGAAATTTTCGATAGCCCGCGCCGGGAATCGAACCCGGGACCGCCGAGCCATAGTCTAATACCGACTGGGCTACGACGAGTAATGAAAAGAAAATATTTTTTAACACTCGCTGCTTTAGTTATGAAAATAACGTATCATGGAAAAACTCATCACATCATAAAGGAGTGGCGCTTTAACTATAATAAATAGTTGAAAGATTACGCAGCCATGGTAAGTTATTGACAAACATACATTCATCAGTGAGCACAACAAGTTTAATCGCGCATACCTGAAAGCCAATACAGCAAAGGCACTTTCCCTAATTCGGCTTTCGGTGGCAGGTAGATGGCAAAATTCATTTTGCAATTCAATTCGGTGCTAAAACAACGATACAGATTGTCAAAACCAACAATAATTGAGAAACGGATGCAGGACACCAGCACAAAAATGCAGTAATAAAAAAGATTTTGGTCACCTTTCGTGAGAATAGAGCTTCTGAAATCCGTCGAAGCATTTCAGGCTGCTCGTTTCGGTAATCGATGACATGATTCCTGATTTGTTGTTACAGTTTGACCGACTGCAAAAAATGTACCAAAAAATAGTTATCTCGGATTTTTAAAATCGCATAAAACAAGTCTATTCGTACAATCGAAGATTTGGAATAGATCAAAATTCGTTAAAACGTGCGAAATAATCGCAAACGGAGGCGATGTCTCATTTTTAACAATCTTAAACGACGAATCGAAATATTGGTTGCGAAAGAAGTGCAAACTGAGTTTCTGGTTTCGAAATTAGGAATGGTCAAAATTGCAATTCAAAATATTTAAATCGCTGAAACGATTGTCAATCCAAGGTTAGACTGTAAGACAACGTGAATTTTGGAAAATGAAAACTGGAAATGAACATGTCGAGTCAAGAATTTAAGTGATTTTAGGATATCTGAATTATATGTTGCTAACCATATATTATTTATCAAACCGAACCGAATAGTTGCATGCAATTTAGAGGCGCCCATAATCATTTTAGCTCCTGTAATTATAAGCACTGCCCTCACATTAAAAACTGTCCACGTTAATTATAATATCCGTATTATCCGTAATTAACATTTAACCGGCTGTTTTAACAGAAGCGACCATCTGCTGAGGTGCATCGGCATGAGCACTTAGGCAGCAGGTTCCAGCTGGCTACATGTGAATTTGCTGCAGTGATAAATCAGATGGCAGGGGCGACAGATGGAATCATTACATTATTTGCTCATAAAACAAGTCTGAAAAGTTGGGCTGACCACGAGAATCAGGCCGGATGCGGAACCCACGAAAATTAAGTAATCTTTCGCGCGGAAACAGGAAAGGGTTTTATTTTTTTTAACGATTATTCGCCAACTCAAACACCCCACCCATACCCCTTATCGAAATCCCGTTCAAATAATTTTAAAGTGAAGATCCCGTTCACATAATTTTAAAGTGAAGATCCAGATTTCAGAAATCTTACCAACTCACCGAAAGTTCGTTGCAATCGTTCGCTTATCCTGCCAGAAGCTGAATGAGTCGTCAATTCATCGAGGTTCTCGATGTGGGCCAACTGGCAAATTCAGATTCTGTCCTTGAATTAATGGCCTTGATCATCAATAGATAAGCCGCAGATATGCCTAGGCTATTGTGTGGGGCCCCACCACACAATCCACTTTTCTCTTGCGGAAACCACCTACTTCATATTTCAACAACTACGTCATTAACTTGATCAGTAACTTAGTCATCAAATGAATTAATTCCCAGCAAGCACCAAATATGTGATTTCTGATAAAATATTTAAATTTAGCAGACATAAAATAAACATTCAGGGGACAACCCTCCGGTCCCAATCGTGACAAATAGGCCAGAGGCACCACCTAGTGACAAACTGAAGCAACACATAAAAGTGGGGGAATCCTAGTGTCACAATGGGAGCAGGCGGCAGGGATGTGCGAATGGGGACGCGTCACGCACCGGAACGTCAACTAAAAGTAGCGTCAGATACAGGAAACCTGGAACGTCATATAGAAGAGGCGACACCGATGAGAGACGTCACTGTCAGGCGACAAAGACGAAAGGGCCACAGACAAGATACGTCACGCACGAGAGACGACACGCACAAAAGACGTCAGAGACGAGAGGCGCTAACTTTAGCAATTCCCTCACCATTTATCCCTCTCTCCCATTCAGCAGGTTAGGTTAGGTAAGGTAAGGTTAGGTTAAGACCCGACATTCTATGTTCACCCCATTGTACCTCATTCTGAGGGAGCACACCAAACTCTTTCAACAGCTAGTTATCCGGTGTCTGTCGTCTCCAATCCGTGACGCCTTTCGAAGTTGTCGTTTTCATTGGTGACGTTTTAATCGTTCACGTCTCCGATCCGTGACGTTTTCATATCTGACGTTTCTTGTTGCTGTCATTTTCAATTTTGATGTCTCCTTTGGGTGACGCTTCTCGTTGGTGACTTTTCTCGTGCGTGACAGCGACCCTGTGTGAATGTTGGTGGCGCAGGGTGCTGCAGGTGGCCACCTGGTCAGGGGTGTCCTCCGTGGGCAGAACTTGATCACGCAGTTAAAGAATTAATAGATTTATACCTTTTTTTTAGAACCACTTTATTGAATGGTTCTCATTGTTACTCATTCTAACTGCCAGTTATTAAATCCTTCAAATAAAACTTGCTCTTTTGTTCTGGCCTACCTGAGTAAGTTGTGCACCTCATTTTAAATAAATGTGTTTCCCATCTAATGCCTTCTGCCACTAGTAGAAGTAACATTCAAAATCGAACATTAGTCTTCAATAATCTTGGATATAGCTTCCACTCCCCTCCACTTAATGCAACTTTGCTCCATATTCAAAATTCATCTTACCAGATCCACTCCAGCTGTTAAAATCGCTTCCACTCCACTCTGACCTTCTTTCAATCTACCTGATTAAATCCACAACTAGCCATTGGGAAAACAACCTCGAAGCAACATTTAGTTCTGCCTGCCTATTGGCCTATTGACTTACGGTAAATTTACCATTATTGCCACCAAATTTATTAATGTCACATAATATTGCAGTATTGTCCGGATGACGAGGTTGAAACTGTTTAACACGTAACCGTAGGGTGGGGCAGCTATTATCGTAAATGGGTCCAAGATTTCCTCTTCCTAATGGATATATTAGGTCGTGTACTATTGCTGGGACAAGTCAAAGAATAGATGTATTATTGTATTATGCCTAAAGGAATCTTGTGGAGTGTTAAAACTTGTCATTCGGTGTCTTTGGCGCCATTAACGTCAAATGTTTACTTGGAAGTACGAAAATTAGTCGAAATTGCTTCGGTAAAATAAGATGACTGTTTATTGAGTGTGCATATGTGATTACTATTGTTTGGCTTTTGTTTGCCTGTTTGTCCATTTAGTCTTGTTGCGAATTTGTTCCTGCATTTACCAAATTCAATAGTGCCTTCAAATATCTCTGTACCTGAGACAAGTATAACTTTTTTGCAAAACCAAACTGTAGGGCTCCCACAAGTCAGTTTGATGAGGGGGCCCTAAAAAATCTTCGCGTCATGAATAACAATTTATGTTGCTTTCTGTATTGTTCTCACCTTAATATGACGCTGAATAAAAAAAAAAAAAATCCAGCGGCACAATTTTGATTGTTCAACATCAACTAACAGTACCTTGCCCCATCTGAGTGTGACAATATTTTGACACATCGATCATCCAAAAACATCGATTTTTACAAAAGAACACTCGATGTTTATCGCGCATCACAGACACTAGGTTTGTTTACAAAGATGGTGACTGCCTATGGTCAATAAATTGATTTCAAGCGCACTTTGTCTGAATATTTCCTCACGACGAGCGATAATTAGAACAAATTTGGGCTGGAAACCAAAATGGCACGCAGTGCGTTCATCATACCCAAAAATCCGCGCGACAAGGCCGTGTTTTTGGTCATGCCGTTAGCCATTCCGTTGGTTATCATCTGGGAATTCGGTAGGCTATGGGTTCGACCATGAAGGAGTGGCAAAACTTGTTTTGAGAGAATTTGCCGGAATTCGCAATGGAATTTCACTTGTCTGAATGAGACGATTGTCTTTCTATGTGTTTGATTTTGGTCTACGATTTGGCACAGGGATCATTCTTCCCAACTACCACGAGAGCATCAATAGCACCGTGATCCTGCATGTGCTGGCTGCAGCCTACATCTTCGCCAACATTTTCGGCAACATGATACTAGTGGTGTGGACGGATGCCTCGGGTCGTCAAAGTTTTCTGCCCTCCGTACAGAAACCAGGTGCGAAAAAAATATTTAAAAGGGGCGTGGTTGTGGTGTTATTGCCCAACACCCATTCCACGTACCCTTCTGCGAGAATTTTAAAGATTAAAAGAGCCCACAATAAGAAATCTGAAATATAAGAATTAAAATTTTCGACAAGTTCCCAATGCACCCCGGGATGTTCGGAGGAAAGGATGCGATAATTAAAGTTGCAGTGGAGTTCAGGTGAAGCTGGACTAAACAAAAAATGACTTAATACCAGTTATCTCACTCTGCCTTTTCAGATTGGAAGTACTGTTACGAGTGCAAACTGCCAGTGCCGCCGCGATCCTATCATTGCTACGTATGCAACGAATGCATTCTTAAGCGGAATCACCACTGCCTGTTCACTGGTCAGTGCCTGGCCAATCGTTTCAAGTTTGAGATTGGGTTTTTTTGGGGTTTCAAACTTAGTTTTTATAGGGTGTTAACACTAGTTTCTTCGCTTGTGTTTGACAGGCAACTGTATCGGCTATCACAACCACCGCTACTACCTGGTGGGAATTACCTACATCCTCATTGGAACTCTCTACGCCTTCATCTATCAGTCAGAATACTGTTTTAGCCAGATGGGTGGACGCAGTTGGATCACCTTGCTCTCAATGACTGCACCTCACTTCGGTCTAGTCATGGGCTACATTACGCTCTACGGATTCTTTCTGTCCATCATGCAGATTCTTGGACTGGTAATTACCAATTTTTGTTACTATTCTCAAACGACCGGGCGCTTGAATCACAAAATAAAATTGAACTGGGAAAAGTAAAATTTTTGTGTAAAATGAAAAGATATCTTGAGATTAAATTATTGTTAGTAGAAAAATGACGCTAAAGATTTAAAAACGTCAAAATTAAATAGATAAAAAATTGAAACTTCGGATTGCTTCATTCTACTAAACGGCTTGCTGTAGACGTATATATTTTATCTAAAGTTTCCAAATATACAGAAGGTTGTTTCATGTCGTACGACCCGTCGTGGCGCAGTTGGTTTATGACGGACTGCGGTTCGGCGGTCCCGGGTTCGATTCCCGGCGC
>JAQGBY010007786.1:0-11380 GCA_034698785.1 Mycogona germanica
TTTTTTCGTCCGGTGCTGTCCCGGAGACTAGTTCATTATGAATTCGTTATGAATTTATTATGAATATTTTATTTTAGTAATTTTAAAGGTTGGTGAGGTCTCTATCTTATTAGAGAACTCGTGCGAATTGGATAGTACGGAGATGGATGTGGGCAAGGGTCTCAGAAGGAGATTTTTATTCATGCAAACGATCATATTAAGTATATGTGGGTGCCATTTCGGAGAGTCGTAAGCACCTCAACTTGTGCACTTGTAGGGGTGGTGGTGGCTCATTTAGCTGTCGGGATGACATTAACCTTTGTAACGTGAATCTATCAAGAAGATTCTCTGTAAATGAGGAAGCTGGTCTTGTCGTTTGTTGGCTTGAGAGAGTTCGACACCGCCGGGAATCGAACCAAGAACTGTCGAATTGTCGGAAAACAAATCGTGAGGAAGTTGGGCGGGGGGGGGAGGAATAAAAATATTACTTTTGTTAGACCGTTTCAGCAGTATTATCGTGAAAATGGTGATCGTTACTGGGTGACAATAGATAAACTAGGAAATATTAAAATGGCTAGTCAATATTTAAGGCGGCATTTGTCTGGCGTTGTTTTGATAGATTTATGGCATCTGATAGTGATTCGCTAATCTCTGATCGTATCGAACAAGCAGGGCGTTATTTTTTGCGTTATTTTTTTATAATCCGCGTTCAAAAGGGTTTATTTGACCGACGATGTTATCATGTTTGTCTGTTGTACTGTAGATTTTGTCGCGTCGGGTCTTGGATGAAAAACAGCGAAACAAAAAATGTCTGCGCGACGGAGACGGGGTAAGGTTAACTGTTGGAAAGTTTCCTTAAGCTATTGAACTAATTGGTCAAGCACGGGTGTCTGTATTGCAGATGACCGTCCAGACACGATACCTGGAATTTCGTACCTGTCGTTCTTTGACAGGTTGGGGTATACAAGTAATCCTTTGAATTTGACTCGTGTCTGAATCGATGACGTCATGATTTTCCTATAGGCGATTCTTATTAGCGCTCGTGTGCCAAACATGTCTTCATCGAGTGTTGAGCCAAAGCATACATTGGTGTGTGTCCAGGCCGCCATTTTCGTCTTATACTTTGTCCACAGAGTATACGGTACCTATGGTTTTCTGTTAATTGTTAGTCTTGTCAAGGACAGACAAAATGTTGTCCCGGTGCCAGCAATCCGGGAGTGTTTTGATATTTTTATGGTGTATAAATTATTATTGCATTAAGTAGTGAGCCAACTTTGAAGGCGAACGTCTGAAACTTCAATTCTAAGTATGATTGGTCCGATGCGAATAAGTATTTTTTTAAATAAGCTCTTTTATTGGGTTTAGATACTGTTAGACGTTCTAATGTTTTGTGTGTAGTGGCAATACCGGAGGCTAGGTTGATCATCTTGTGATAATACGAGTTGTCCAGTATCTGTTTATTGATGACGTAATCTTAACGTAATTCCCCCCGACTTAAATGTGCTCAGTAATTTCAAATACGTTCATACGAGTTGTCCAGTATCTGTTTATTGATGACGTAATCTTAACGTAATTCCCCCGACTTAAATGTGCTCAGTAATTTCAAATATGCCGGAGAAAGAGGGGTGCGTGTGACTTTCGATAAGATTCAGGAAAGCGCCTGCAATATCGAATGCACATTTCCCTCCAATCTCGAGAATATTTCAAATTTCAAAAACAAGTTGAAACAAAATCCATTGTGAGTGTGTGACCCTGATTGACCCCCGGAATTTTCGAACGAAAGAAATTCCTACTGGCTTTGAGGCTGAAGAGCTGGTATACCTCGTTAACAACCATTTCCAATTTAAATAAGGCAATTCATTACTTTTTATTATGTATCTATTACTTTTTCTCTGTTCCTAAGGAAGGAGAATGAAAAGGAAATGTACGGGGGGGAATATGAAAACCGTTGCAGTGCGCTGTTAAACCCTCCCCTTGGTTCGGCCACCTGATTATTATTTGTTATTTGCAGCTACTTCTGCGGCAGTTGACCACCCCCACACCACCTGACCACACCACCCCCAATCTCCGATCTATCTACATGTATAGAGTAACTCTTCACCTCCCACCTCCGGGAGAGTTTTGTGTGGTGGAGTGATGACATGATGTGGCGTGTGCCAACCTCAATGTCATTCCCCTTGTTTTTCAACTCTTCCCCCTCTCGCTTCACACCTCCCCACATCACACTCCCCCTCCCCCACAAATACACGTTCACCTGTAGTCACCTGCGCTATTGATGATACGTGGGGGTGGAGCAGATGTTGTTGGCACGACGCTTTTCAGTCCTATGTATTGGGCACCAATGTATTAAACCGGCACTCTATAAAAAAAATGAAAGAAATCGTATAGTAGAAACCAGCATCGATCCATTATGTTGTGTTATTCTTGAGCTATTTCGTAAGGCGGCCCACCAGCATTTCCGCGCTTTAACCGGCCAATTCGCATCACACATTAATAGTCTTTAAATTGATACACCAAAATTTTATTTGTTTCGTTTAAAATTTTATTTTTAATATTTCCCAACGTACCAGTTTTGGGCTAGCCAACAAAAAATGCGGATCGGCAAACCGTGACGGTTACGGGCTGTTAAGGGATACAAAACTCCAGAAATTAAAGGTAATTACCTGGTAATTAAAGGAACCGACAAATGAAGCATCCCCCCCCCAAAAAAATAACTCGTTGGAATATATTGTTCGTTGGAAATTGAATAGTTTTAACGACATTCAAAAAAAGAGTTTGAGTGTATAATGGAATTGTGCGAAAGATTTTTTAATAATCCATTGCGAGGAACAGACTGGATCTGGCGGGAAGTCAACTAGCTTTTGAGCTTGGTCCTCCACTCAAAACCGTGTGATTGTTCGGTCTGACACCGCTGTCTTTATAAGTGTTTGCGGAGGGGGTGGATGGATGGGGGAGTTGAAGAATGACCATGACTGTCAAATTGGCCATGGACGACCAAGTAATGAAATTCAGTTTGTCGTTTTGCGCAAATCACGTACTGTTCTCTCTCTCTCGTAACGCTATTCCAGTTGCGACTCCAGCACCTTAACAATCCGAAATGCTGCCGTGAAGATGCACGACCCTAATAATACTCCGTATAAGTGTGGGCGTAATGATGTATAATCTTACTCATTTTCCTCGCACGATTGTCATTATACGGGCGACTGCGCTGTATTACTGTACCTGGATCTGCCAAAGAGATGATTGGTTAGAGTGTAGGGTATAACCTAACCCTCCCCACTCAAATCAGGCGATCGATGTTATCTTTTATCTGTTTTTGTAGGTTTATTTTCCTCCCAAAAAAGGGTCATCTGACTCGTCGGTGATCAAACAGTAGACCCAGGGCAGGTCTGGATCAAAGATCAACGCGATGGCAAACTCCAAACAATATCAAATTTCGTTGTTAAGCGCAATTGATGAGATGATCAAAAAATTCCACCTGTATGCCTAGACTAGGACATCCTTTTTTCATCACTATGTTTGCGTGTGATTCAAATGATGGTTTAGAAGAGAAAAAAAAGTTTCTTCGGCATAGTTGATTTGGTCGTTGCCATTTCCTTATAGCCAATTTGCAATTACCATGTTGTTGCAATTACACTCGCTGAACTGGCACTCACAATCCAGTATCGCCCACGATATCTCTTTTTTTTTTAAATCGAGCGGACCAACAAGGTGGATTGGAAACAACAAGGAAATTAATTCTCTGTATTTGTGAGAGTGCCATCTAGCGAGCAACTCTTGCATGACTGCAACTACGCTCGGCAACGAGCGTTGGCAAGTCGGCCAATCGCTTTAGTCCTATTAATGTCCTATTAATTGTTATGGCGAGATTAGCGCCAACTGGCGGCTATACCTCCGGGGTTTCGTAATAACGTAAATAAGAAATATTTAGGTTAATCGGTAATCCGATAGTCGATCCGGTAATCGGATGGGAGTTTCTGAAGATGTTTTTTTTGTAAAGAATGAGATTTGTCGGTGCAAATATGTATGTGATTTTTTTAAAATTTATGATTGTGTCTTGAGTACGAGGGGGGTACCACATCATACATCGATTTGAGTAGTTCATTGATGACGTCACAAATTTGGAGGGAAATAATGGAAGGAAGGGTTGCGGGTGGGTGGGGATGCCAAAGTGGAGTCGAGTGTACGGTGAGTCAAAATGAATGCTGGCTCGCTTCCTACATTCGGCCTCCGTTTCCCCCACAATCAGATGGCGCACCCGTTTGATCCACACCCAGAAATTATACGTGTAAAGGTAGTACGTTGAACGGGTCATTCGAGTCAGGTTGCTGGTTGGTACAGATCCGCGGCTGGCCGACACCGGATTTTTGCGTAGAAATTCCAATGATCAATCAATCACTCAACGACTTTGCTGGCGACACCGACAACCTATCCTCGAAGTAACGAGGATTGCTGTTCGATTTTGGCCAGGAACCCTGTATTTATCAAAATGAGCTAACCAAATTCGCTTCTCAAATTGTTATCATTGTTATCCAATATGAATGACTAACGTAATTTTGTTGCAAAAGACTACAGACATGATCTTAAAGTCTCAGAACAAAACATTAAAAAATAAAAAATTCTTGTTTACGAATTTCATAACATCATCGCAAACTGTCTTCACCATCATCTATCGATAATCTTTACCCTGACCACTTTTTCAAGCGCCAACAGCGACTTTTCTAACAGTGCTACATTTCCTGAACTAATTCTATGATAAATTTCGAAACCTGAGTCAATATTAAATTTAAGTTTTAAACTAATATCAGAATATACCAGTCCGATACACGATAATACATAATGAAATCAAAATTTAGCCTGCAGCTCAAACTTTCAACAGCTGCATTTAACAAATATCCGTTCTAATGTTTCGGGTCGGGTCGATACGGTATGAGAGCTGGTATTCATATATACCTGGTCCTCAGGTGGACTGGTGACCCGGTCCATCAACCCCTCACATCGTCGCCCATGTCTTTGGAAAAACGTGGCCAGTTCGTGTAGCGAACGTGTTGTTGCATTTTTAGCGCCGGTGATTTCATAAATATGAGAAAAATGCGTCAATATTTGGCAATTTGGGACGCCGGCGAATAATCGAACGCGTCCTGTCCTCCTCCCCCGCGACCAAATCACCTGCCTTCTGTTGAGCAGCGGTCTGCGAATCTGTGGCCCGCAGCTAAATTTTTAAATATCCTTTTGAATTTTATTTAAAATATTGTGATAATATAGTTTTAGGTACAAACTGCAACGAACAGGAAGTTTCGATGATTTGTTCCCCCAAGGTGGAGTAGATTTTCTTTTTGAAATGAGAAAGCTTAATATGAATTGGTCTTGTTATTAGAAATTTAATTTTGCCTGGCAGCTTTCAGTTTGAGCACATTCTTTTGATTTGCAGTGGGTGCATAAGAAAATTCACTTCAATGTCAATATTTATATTGCAAAAATTTAATTTGCTGTCTTGAATGCCTGCAGACAAACAGTTTTGCGAACCTCTGTATTAAATCCTGTATTTAAAAAAAATCTCGCTGTTATGTTTACGTGTATGGGCGCATTATTATGGCGTTTAGTTAGGGTTTCTGTTTTAGACCGACGAGAAATATTCGCCATTTATCACCGTGACGCCGTTTATCAAATATGCCGACCGTGATCCATTGTGCGTTGTGTATGCCACGAAACAAGGACAGGACCGGAAGTCGTTAAATACCTTGCGACCGATCACATAATAATATTCTATATTGCACAGTAGGTTTTCCGCTGTATATCCGTAGCTATCGACCACATTATATATAGATTTTGCTCGACGTTAATCGGTTACGAATTTCAATTGGAATTGAATTGAAATTGAATCCGGTTTCGGTCAACCAACCGTTTTTCGATTTGTTTATAAACTTTTAATCGGATCAACGTCAGCGTTAACGATATATTTTAATTGATGGCTCACACCGACGTCACTCCTAGTCCTAGTTCTAATATCGTCCTCGTCGTAATCAACCAGTCGGTATTGTTGCGACTGACTGTACGTGGCTCGACGGTCCCGGGTTCGATTCCCGACGCGGGCTCTCGAATATTTCGATCACCTTGGTACTGGTGAAAATGTTCCCCTCGTACAGGGGTGTAGTGCAGTGAATACAATGATGGGGAAATAAAAAAATATATCGCGGCCTTAACATTGATAAATTGATAAATGATTCTTTTTTGATACTTAGCTCGTATATTTATGGATTGCTCAATTTATTATTTATTATTCAACAGGCCTCCTGATGCACCTGATATGTGTAGCTCTCCTACAAGGACTTTGAGTTCGTTGGTCCAATCCTGGATTTTGAATTCGAATTCGAAAAAAAATGGTAGCTCGATTCGGAACTGGGTCTTGGCGCTTTCTGGAGAAGCCATCGAAATCGCCGGGACCAGTACTGAATCGGCTGCTATTTTTCGTATTAATTTTGGACAGACTTCACCACATGCAACCTATATAAAAGCCCAACCAATGCCGTTGATATTTCAATTTGTGTCTGGTGTCGGTTTAGCCTATTCGTGCAGCCTTTATACGCCACCTGTATCTGACAATTCCCTCTCTCCCCCGTGAAGCATTGAAATGTCGAGAGTGGAACGGTCTGTTTGTTTTGTAATTAACACCTGAGTAATACATTCCACAATGGCTGGCAACGCGTTTGGTCTCTTGTTTTTTTAAATATCATTTTTTTATTATTCGGGAGCCTGGCACTTTGGAAGTGGCGCCTCCCATCAAAGCCCTCGTACAGAAAATACCTGTTGTCCGCACGAACCCCCAAATACACTTGCGAGATCCAATTATTTGAGCGTCAACCTATTTTTAAAATCTCGTACCTCCTGAAAATCTTGTAGCTCGTCAAATATCGTAAAATTCCGAAAAATATTCGCTAAATTCTTGCCTTTATTTATAAAATTTAGAATTTCTTTTAAATGAGGAAATGCGCTTCGCCTAGTGCTAAAAAATGGGCTACTCGTTTTTGTCTCGAATGAGATGAGATGCCAGAACCATTTTTTTTTGGGTCAGTTTACCTGAGTTGATTCAAACGACAATTTAAAAGAGAATGCCAATCCTCTACATTTGTTTGTCATTTAAAAAAATAATTTCTATATTTTCGTTCTGACATTATGCACTGCTCTCACTCCCTGAGTTCGTCTCATTGCTATAGAACTTTTCTTGAAGACAAGATCGAGATTGGTGACTTCTTGTCTTGGAACGTGACTATTCACAGGACCTTGCCCCTGACCTGCCATTCGTAAAAAATGCTAGTCTTCTTATTTATTTTTTCGTGACAATGGTTCCCCGAATTTGTATGCGGGTTCTGGGCAGTGGCAGTGTAGAAATAAGGTGGGGTGGATTTGTATTTTTTTTCTCGCGATATCTCTAGATCAACACCAATGTTGACACAGAAAATTTATTATTAGTCCTCACACGAGCGCCACTGATAATAAAATTGAAAAAAAGAACGGAATTGTAGCGGACGTTGCTGATTGGTTGATACAATATTGATCCAGACTTTCCTCAAGGCGTTTCCCGCCAAAACCGGTTACTCCATGCGACCCTAGCGACAACCATTCGCTCTTTGGGAATGGACACTGCATTTTTTTGCGGCGAAAACGTCACACGTAATGGTGCCAGACGAAATAGATTTTCCATGCCATTAGGATGAAAAAGCGCATCAAATCTTTGACTTTAAAACGCAAATTAATTCAGAATTAAAGCAAGCTATCCATTTTAATTATTGAAATATTATAAATGGAAAATCGCTTTAAAATTCGGGAAATGATATTACTGATTATATATTTTTTCGTCCCGGTTTTTTTTTTGAGCAGCTGGGATAAATAAAGCTGCATTGCGAATTTTTCCCGAGCGTCTGTTTCCATTGTGATCCTATGGGAGAAAAATGTAGTTCGGGGGCTAAGTTAGTTGCTTATCATACGTTTTCATTTTTTTTTTGTTCCATTCAATGTAGTCGGTGCACTACAGGATCTTCTGTACCCCTCAGGGTGCTTAGGCACTATGCGAGGGGCACGTCCATTTCATACAGCCTAATTCATAGAACCAAATTTGTTGAAGCTGCGCGAGACAATGTTACAAAAAATAACAAAACAAAACCCTTTCCGAAACATTTTTCATTTTTCATTTTTAATTTCATTGAAATAAATGATTTACAATTGAAAATAAAAGTGCGCATGCATGTGCATGCCTTGCTCACGGTAATGCAACGCTACTGAAACTTGGGGCGCCACCTGCAGTTTACCATAGTTAAGTAACACGCAACTAAGACGCCCACCCATCATTGCGCCTCCTTTTCCTCATAAAGATTCATACCCTGCCAGCTAAAACTTGTAAACCATACTGACGAGATTTATGTAATTGTAATTACAATTTCTCAATTTCACATACTTACACAAGTTTTTGCTGTTCTGACGATACAACCTGTACAGATTTAACAATTCTATTATTGCATAACCTGATATTGCTATTAGCGTATGATGCAAATTTAGCAACTGACTAATTTTCCTTTCTCCTCTTATTTTTGTAGGACGGTTCCTCCTGGATGATGGAAGATGACGTTGACGACAACGGAAAAAACGGAAGTTCTCAAACCTGTTTGAAGGTAAATACACTCATTTTTCTGTGAATTGCTGCTGGTTGAATGTCAGGCACCCGTCGACGCTGTTTCAATGAGATGTCAATGTTGATTAACTCGTCGAGATACAAATTGTGTATTGAGTATTTTATTGAGAACCAATATTTGCAAAAATGTTTTTAAGAACTGTCATAAACCGAAGTAATAATAAAACGTGAACTCATTCGTCTGTGCGAGGCAGATTTTAATAAATTCTACTGCAAAAATATTGTCGACAATAGACGAGCCCAATTCCAGTGCTGTTCTTAACCTGAAATTTTCAGAAACATATTTTCGAAATGAAACTTTTATGTGTCAATTTAAAAAATGTCATGTGGAATTTTTTATTTGTTAACACTGCATGCATGCTTCAAGTTGCTTGAGATCGTGCCCATCGCAAGCGATACAAGACACGGGCTCAAACCTTATTAAAAGTTGAACGCACCCTCTCAAGCACAATTGAGATGGGCGAGTTGGTATTCGAGAGCGCCTAGTCATTTCTTGTCGAAAGCAAGGACGAGCGGCACGTGCCGATTCTGTTCAATGTCTAAACGCGCTCTACTCAAGCATGCTTGGATTCAGCACGCTTGGTCAATGTAGCTAAGGGTATAATGAGCGTTTTGAGTTCGAATATATGAACATGAGAATATAAGCGTGCCGTTTATTCCATTCAAAGTTTCATGACTCGGAAAATTACTGCCTACGTTTGTGCAAATATGCCGACATTTTGCAGTTCAATCGGAATCCGGAAAGTTAAGTTGGTACTGGAAATCCGGATGGCCGAATGAGTCGCGTTGGAATGTTGCACCGATAAATATGCGAAATTTAAAATTGTTCGATCTCAATGAATGGTGGCACCCCGTCACAGTTTCGGATCGGGTTAGTCGGTGTAAACGAATTATGGCAACTTTGGTTGTGTTTGCTAGTATTAAATTAGGATCGGCCCCGATCCATTTGATTTCTGCGCAGCTGCGCCCGACACGCGTCTGTGACGTCACCAGTTGTTGATCTCACCATTGTGTGCGTTCGCGTTCGCAGGTGGACTCGGCAAGTGCTGCGCCCGTCGCGACGGAGATCGTCAAGTCGGAGCGTCATCAGCACAATGCGGTGCCGTCGATGTTATTATCGTCTGCCGATCCGGTCCGGCATCCGTCCGACGACCACCGGACGTCAGTTGTTGCTGGAGGTGGTTTCCACGGTCAGCCGTCAGAGGACACCGCCAATAACGGTAAATGAAAACCCCCCTAGCCCTTTTCGCATCGGACTGTTGCACTGTGCAAATGCGGCTACATATTTCCACTTTTGTTTTGTGGAACAATTATTAGTATGTACTCAAAGAAAATGGAAGATGGTAGTATTATAATTATAATTGTGGTCCTGCAATTCCCCAGTTTATTAACTTTCTGGTTCTTTAGTCATTTTGTTTCAGGTCATTTTTGATTATGTTTTGGATCATGAACAATAAAAGTTGCAAATTCTTCTGCAATGTTTGTTAGTTCAAGTGAAATTTTGGCTGATGCAACGTTCCATGGCGGTAATCAGCACATCCACATTCGTCAATTTTGCGCAGAACCACCTTCAAGCCAGGTGGCTTTTTATTCGGAAATTATTTTAGAAATTGCCTGGCACTGACATTTTTCCTTTTACTTAAAAACCAAATCGCCTTTCTCTCTTGAATCAGTAAGAATTCGAATGATGACGTCACGGAGCTGCACGCGCGCGAGGTCAATTCATAAAGAAAGTAAAGACCAACATGTGTGCCAAATTTTAATGGTATAAATTAAAGATTTGCAATTTTATGATCAAATTTCAATCCAAGCGTTTTTTTTAGGCCACCCTGTACATCATATGAGTAGTATACCATACGAAGTTGAATATACATTTTGATTGCTTTAAATATTTAATTGTTCCAATTCAACACTGAAGGCTTGTCGCGAAATTTTGCCCCCCAACTCTGGACTCTTAATGCATTTTATCCGATTTTGCCAACTGGTGGGGACACACGTGTTAGGAGGATGCGATAAATCCGTTGGCCATGTCCTCTCTTATTCAGGTGTGGGTGCTGTGACCTCAAGGGGGAGGCTGGTGATGGGGGAAGGGAGCGTCGGATTCGGTAGGGGGTGAGGAAGTCGGTGGCAAAATTAGTGGATAATTATATTTGCGGCGGCCGGTATAAATGTGAAATAATTGCGGCAGGTAAAACATCGAAGAGAGGGGAGGGATGTTTTTGGCAGTGTCGGCGAAGGCTGGGGTGAGGGGGAGGAGAGAGGAGGGATTTTATTTCAAAGAAATGCGAGAGGGCATGCCGCAAATGCATATTAGAATGCGTATCCGTGTTCGGCGCTCTTTCGCCAATTCTTTGCCGACAAATTCCTAGTGAATATTAAATATTTTTGTATCTTTTCCAGATAGAGTTTCTTTTAACCGATGGCCAATGTACATGTACATAAATGTAAAGGAATTCTGTTGAAACCCAGCACAAAATCCGATATAGATACACGGACTTGTCTTTATTTTGGCTTTTAATTGAATTGGCGAAAGATAGGTAGTGATTGAAGTGACTTTAATTGCCCAATTACAGAGCGTTTGTTACTCAAGCTTGTACAGACAGAAATATTCTTATTTTTCCCTGTGCGCGGTTAGCTCAATTTATGAGATACGCTAATGAATTAAATTTAATTAACCTACGCCGGGAATCGAACAGGGCTGAGGTGACAAGTATA
>JAQGBY010007787.1:0-11379 GCA_034698785.1 Mycogona germanica
CCGCGCCGGGAATCGAACCCGGGACCGCCGAAACCACAGTCCGTCGCTTAACCAACTGGGCTACGACGAGTCGTACTACAATAGCAATTACAATAGCAATTTGGTGGGTTTACTCACTTGTGCTGCTGAGCGATGGGCGTGGTGTTGGAGCGGCTATCGTCGTTGTCTCCATCGTCATCGCTCACGCTGCTAGAGTCGCTTTTCTGCTCCACGCGGCGCCCGTAGTAACGCGGAGTGCAGCCGCTGGTCGACGGATTGGCCTGGCCGGTGGGTGCAGTGGCCGAGTTACCGCTATGTTTGGCAGAGGCCGGCGACGAGCGCCCGTTGTTCGGACTCCTGGACTGCAGTCGGCCGCGGGAGTGATAACTGAAACGAGAATGACCTCTTAAGATTGGAATGCAACTAACCATCAATGAGATGGGGATTACTGATTCTTGAATTTGTCAGGCAAACGACCATGAAAACGTTTAATTTGTTAATTCGACTCAAGAAAAGAGAATGACTACAGATAATTCTGAGGCCCTAATGAACGAAGGGCATATTTTCATTACGAGTGCGCACCAGAACACAAACAAGGGGTTGTATCACCACAAGTCCGTCTCTATCGACAGAGAATACAAATTACTGATTTCTTAAATATACTAAATAATTCGGGTTGTGCTGGGATTGACCAGATCGTTAATGCACCGCCAGGTCTGACGCCAAATTTTTACCACTGATGTTAGCTTCGGGACGGTGTTGGATTAATAGAGGGTGGGGGCGACGAACTTCAGATAATTTTAAGCTAGAACAAGAATTAGTAATTCTGGAAGTTACTGAAATTATAATACAGCAACTACTAAACTATACTTATCACTGTTATCAAAAAATTATCTTAAGATAGATACTTGGTTCGTCTTCAGTTCTGAGCTTCAGGGTAATCAAGATCGACTATATGACGCCTAAAAATAATCCTGATTAGAATTGTTTATTTTTAAAATACGCAGGAAATGCACCATATTTGGCTCTCGCTTGGAAATTTGTAGTATCATTTTTATTCAAAATAGTTAAAGGTTTTGTTTTCAAACACAATTATAATATATACCCACAAGCAGCCCCAGATGTGGTGTATGGTGGGGAGACATAACACCTTTAAGTGTCGTTTTGTTTGATATTCCTTTTGAAAATTAATATATCAGATCACATCAACGATAATCCTTGTGCAATGAACATCCATTTGACTAGTTTCACAAATTTACGGAGCAGACAATTACCGTTTCGGCGAGCCGGACCTCTGCCAATGCGAACGGCCTGGACTGCTACCGCTGCTGCGCGACCGGCTGCGACTGCGCTCAGACCTCCGGCTCCTCGACCTCGATCGCGAGCTGGACCGTGAGGATCGCGAGCGTGACACCGAAGACCTGGAACGCGACGACGAACGTGAACGCGAGTGTCGGCGACCGAAATCGCGCCGTCGGTTGCTGCCGCCGCTGCTGCCTTGTCCGCTCGCCGGGTAGGAATTCCGCCGCTGACCTGGTCGGTAGGGAGGTCGATTTCTGTCGGAGTAGCGCCCGCTCCGCCGATTTCGACCTCGGGAACTTGATCGAGAGCGAGATCTTGACCTGGATCTGGGAGAAAATTTGGAATCACCAATTAGAACCACACCTGCGCCTAAATTATGTCATATCTAAACAGTTAGTAAGTTGAAAAAAACTTGTACACATTTTAAAATACCTTACTTTGTCATTTTTAATGAATTTTTAAATGAAATCTCATTTGTCATTTTTAATGAATTTTTAAATGAAATCTCATTTGTCAAGGGCGTTTTCTCCGAAGACCAATCGAAGATAATCTGTAGACGTTCTTGCTACTGATTATCAGAGAAATTGGGTTATTGTTTCGATACATTCTGTATAATTTTATTAATTGGCCTTAGGAGAAAATATATCGCCGAATGATTATCTAAAACAAATCTAATAAAACGATACTGGAGGTGTAAGACCAAACAATCTTGTAGAAGAACAAATGGACGCAAAAATGGCATATTGATAACTTCAGGGTAAATAAATGCACGCCTCAAAATTAACAGCAGTCACTATTCGGTAAAAAAAAAACGAATGGCGGGAAGAACCCCGCGAAACTACCACTGGATCTCGCTCTCGCGCAGACACACACTTTTCATGGCTCTGAAATAACGAATAGAAGAATTACCGACCGACTTCTTGGACCGGGCGCGGTCAAAGACATAGAGGCGGAGACACCGTCAGCGCCGCTCAGAGTCCGAACGACCGGGGCCGCCGACCGAGCAGAGACTGGCACCGACTGCGGCGGTAGTGGTGGTTGTGGCGGTGTCGGAGGAGGTGGAGCTGCCGTAACTGCAACAGTGACGTGTTTGCCAGCCCCGCGAGCACCGTCCGAGAAGAGCGAGGTGGAACTACCGGGCGCCGATGGAGCGAAGCGAGTGGACCTCTTCCGCAGCGCCTCACCGTCGCTATCCGACGCCTCGCCACCAAAGCTGGTGATGAAAGTTATCTTGCCCGCCTCGGCCGGCGACTTTGATCTCGAGCGTGACGTTGATCTGGATCTGGATAAATTTTAGGAGAACGAACATAACATAAACCTTCTGCCATAGCAATAGTCATTTCATAAAATATATTCACAAAAACATCTTAATCATGCACTACAGATGATTAGGTTTCCCTATTCTGTGAAATAGAGCCCGCAAAGAGAAGTGAACCCAAACATCGCACAAATCGATCTCTCAACCAAAATTTTTTTGATTCATTAATACTGCGAATTTTTCCACTATTCAATTTGGCTAAGCAAAACTGAAAATGCGAAACCGATATTGATGGTAGGGTCCACAGCCTTCGTGTCCGTAGATTTATCTTGTATTATTTCTTGTTTTTGAAAATAAACTGACGTTGAATTATAAAAAATTAAGGGTTTCGCTCGCTTTTTACACATTAAGCAACCCATGACCCCACAGTTCGTTAAAAGAAGCGTCATGCCATGTCAAGAAGTCAAGGGCAACACGATTCGCCAATTGGTCTTACCTTCGGTATGGATCATAGGTAGGACTGTTTCGTGCTGCATAGCTGATTGATTGAAAAATAAATGAGGGATCACAAGATCAATACACCACAAACGATACACAATGCCGTGCTGAAAACTTTGGCTGAAGACAGTTTACCTTGGTGGACTGATCTTTCGCCCTTGGAGCTTCTTTTCTCGGAAAGCCCTTCGTTCTCGACGCGACTTTCGACCCTAAAAGAAGTGAAATCACAAGTCAAAACAGAGTAAGCGATCACCATTTCACGGCGCTACATATGTTAGTGTACTGACGACTACGACTTACTGAATACATTGCTTTTTCCTCCTCAGCCTCCCTTGCCATTCTCAAGGACTCTGCTTCCTCTTTGTCCCTCGTCATCAAACTGAAATAAATAATGATTTCTGTGGCATTTCTTGCAAAACGACAAAATGTGGATCGAGGTTAATGGTTTAGAGTATGGGAATTATCGTCGCACATCGAAGTCACAAACATAGTTTTCAATAATATCTCGCTAGATAACACTAATACCAGCACCCGATTTTGTACCAGATCTAATGGCACCAAAGGTAGCCTACCGCATTAGTGGACGAATCAAGATAACACGACGCCAATCCGCAACAATGTTTATGCAGCTTATCCATCACAGCCTATATTCCCTAAGGTTCTTCGGTAAATACACCCAGAGCTAAGTTGCTGAAAAAACCTTTCCGACCGTTTCCGATCATTTTCTAATCTGACCTGATAAAGTCTTCGTCGACCATGCCGTACTTGACCGAATGTTCGTTCATCTCCTTAGATTGTTCGTTCGTCAAAGCGTCCACGTCAACAGTCACATCTGCCAGGGCAAATAAAAATAAATTACCCAGCTGCAAAGTTGATCGGTTGAAAAAAATGGAGTTTCCGTGAAAACAAAATATGAGGCGTTGCAAAATAAAAGTGTCTACCAACCAAGATCAATGTCACTGTCGTCGTCCTTTTTTTCTTCCTCGTCTTCTCCTTTGGGTTGGCTGGGAGTCGGCGGTGGCAATGGTGTGGAATCTTCGTACACGTAGCCAATGGCCGCCTTCTTATCCGATGACCTGTCAAAAGAAAACGGGGAAAACATTACACGTCTGCCACTAACCCAGTATTTCCGAAATTCAGAATCCCCTTTGGTGGTCAGTTTAACAAGCTTACTTTTTTTTCTCCTCCTCATTAATTCGACTATTGATCGGCCCGAACTGCTCCTCCAAGTAAATTTGCATCAAAAACTTTTCCTCGGGAACTTCAAAATGAAACGAAATGATTTATTTATATATCATGTTTGAGAGTGAATTCGCACAACTCATTTTGTGTAACTACAGAAATATTTATAATGTGTCATTTGTTTGTACCTGCCAGAAAATCATTTTCCACCAGAATGCGGTACCGTTCATAATTTGTTTGTCTGTCCTCTAAAATATCATCTTCTGTCATTCTGCAAGAAAAGCAAAACTTGTGAAAAATGGTTAAGATGCAGTATGCATAACATTTCATCAAAAATAATGATAATAGGGAGTTGTGCCCGGACAGTGCCGGACGAAAAAAGATGAACAGAGTTGGCGACAAGTTGCAGTGGGGTTTATTTTAGCTTATTCTTCTTAAATGATGGAATGCTATTATTTTATTTGAGGAGTTTGTCGCCAACTATGTTCGTCTTTTTTCGTCCGGCGCTGTCCCGGGCACAACCTACTATTTATTATAACATTTCATGTTTTCTAGATTTCAAGATAAGGTTTTCATTTCTGAGCATCTGTGAATATCTGGGACTAGGGTCTGTTTAAAATATCTCAAAACGGCAACAATTATGTGGCACATTCAGAAATTCCGATCTGAATATCGTTCGAACCAGACATTAATTTCAGCAAAAATTTAAGAGTTCCCCAGTGTGCACATACCTCTCCACGTCATGACTAACTCGGTAGTCGGGAATGTGGTCCAAATGTGCGCGGCCATCAAACCTGTCGATCAAATTGTCAGTGTGACCTTGCCAAGGCATCCTAGAAAGAACAGATAGTACACAAGAAACGGTTTAAAACAACAATTTGATACATCGGTGCTCAATTTTTTTTAGAAGGACAAATGTAAGAGAACGTCTTACATATTGGCGGGACTGTCAGCAGCCTGCGCCACAGCCGGATCTAGGTGAATCTTGCACCGGCGTCCGTGCAGCTGCAGAAACTGAGTCGGGTCGGCTTTCTATATAGCAGAGGAGAAACAGTTCAATCAGATTAGCATTCAGTGAATAAGGTTGTTATGGGTGACACTTACGTTTCCATGCAGATGTCAAACGTCCGGGCATTCTGCAATTCTTGGAAATACAATTGATAAAGGACGAAGATGAAGGTTCTCCTGCCAGGCATTGTGGGGTGTTCATTCTGAGCGTGATATGAACGGAAAGAACGTCAGACGACGTTATAACTAGGTTATGAAGAACTACGTCACATGTTTTAGAGTCGTATGTCGTCGCATGTATGTCAACGTCTAATGTAAAAATGTTTGTCGAGAAGGCTTACCAACTTTATAGTCTGGCGACTTGCAATGGGATCTCTAACGTCCCGATGTCGTGCAGGTACGGGTCATTATTTTACTTCCATTTCGAAAAAAAGGCATACGACGGAATTTTTCACGCCCGAAAAATTCCGAAGGTGTCAAAACAGCAATTACGGGCCTCTAGGAAAGCACGCTAACCACTCGGCACCTCTGTCAATGTTTTAATAGTCACTGTCACTGTCGAGTAAACCCCAGTCAATGAACGTTCGTGAGTGAACTTGTCTTTATTGATGTCAGTCGAATGTGATTGTCGGAAGAGCAAACCTGGCGCCTTTAGATAGACTACGAGGAAGAACCCCATAATCAAGGGTTGATCGCAACATTAGGCAAGATTTTGTCGTTGCACTCGAGAATAGCGGCATGCTAAAATCATGCTTGGATGGGTTCGGCAAGTTGTTGCGAGCTCAATACGAATAATGTCGCTTTCTTTTTTAAAAAAAAAAGGGTTTTCACTGAACCCGCATTCCACCGTTTATAAGAAATATAGTGGATAGATTTTGGTCTATAAATTTCAAGTTTCGCAAATGGGTGGACTTTTGAAATTTACAGGGTGGAATTTCCTAACATTATCGCTTATCTTACTAAACGGGCAGCATTTCTCCAGTAAGATAATTGTGAGATTTTGTCTTTTTAATCACAATTTGCTTCTTATGTTCGTCAGTTGCAGAATAAAACCACTTTACACTCTATTCAAACATATCTTTGTCTATAGTCCTGCCCATTTCATCCTGCGTGACCTGCCACAATATGCGTAAACATATTTGGCAAGAATCAGAATTGCATTTTTGCTAGTCTTAATATTGTCTCTGAGAAATGTTTCTCAGAACACAAACAAACATTTTTCAACACCAAACTCACAGTTTTCTCGTAGAATTCGCGGCGCCTCTCAGCGCGTCGCTTGTAATCGACCATCATGCCGCGAATTTTTCGCTCCTGTTTCCTGGCTTCGTGCCACATTTTGGCGATCGACACTGTTCCCGGTCACGCAAATACAAGTGCAAAATCACTGGTTTCAATTACATACAACCTTCGATGCGTTCGACGATTGCAATATTAATCAAGAATCCCAAAAGATGCGGCTCTTCGTCCACATGGCTTAGCTTTTTTGTCCGCCATCTTCGGAAGACAAATATGAAATTCGTTAACACAGAATATTTTCATTATAATTTGAGGCTGCTAGACATTGAACATTCCCACTAAACACGAGCCTGTAATATTTGAACTGGAGGATTGGATACTAAGACGAAGCCAACAGTAATCCAGATCAATTGTCATGTGTGAATTAAGGCATGACATTCGTGGGAGGTGCTGTCACCATCCGGCCATACGAAGAACTAGTTAACATGGCCAAAGACAAGGGATCAAGCTATCTCTTTGGATTTGGAATAGCGTTTGTTTAATGCTACCTCTTCGCCGATCCCTCATTATTATTTTCTTTTCTTCAATGCATTTGGTAGTGAGGGATTAAAATATATTTTATTAATTTTTTAAAGGCAAAATAACAAATTTTAAGCGGATTAAAATTAGTATTATTTTACTATATTATAATAAAACATTAATGTTGTTCTCATAGATATGGAATATCTGATGAAGTTGCAGCAATGACATTTTAGGAGGAAACTCGTTTATAAAAACGCAACAAATTTCAATGTAGGCGGGAAATGTTTGATATTTTGTAAAACTCGTATTTTCACTTGCGTTAAATTGTGTCGAAGGTTAGAAAGAGTTAAGTCAACCTTAACGACTTCCACAAGGTTAAATTTTTAAACCAGGTACGGAACCCGTTTCAAGTACAAGATACCGTATGTTAACACCTGTAGCCACACACGCCTGTAACTAACTCATCAGAAAGTGATGATTGATGCATTCTTATCGTAGAAAAGATTTAGAATATTCGTCTTCAAACCAAGGATCAAGTCTTCAAGGATGTCGAAATGCGTTGAGATCGAAGATGTGGCGTTCTACAAGCCGAACTACGATGATTTCGTCCCCGACCTTGCCGAGTTCGCTCACCGTCAGAATGTCAATTTTCCTCACTTCTACGACCACGACTATGGAAATGAGAAAACTGGCAACAGCAGTCAGAAGCCTGATTCTCGGTACGAGAAGGTAATATGCACAATGGAACTGGAATGGATCCACTTAAAAATGTCATTCCTAACCCCCATTCTAGTTTCTTTCCGTCTAAAAATTTTTTACTGCCTGTTCTGCGTGTTGTGTTTCGTAGCTACAAAGTATTGCATTTCGTAACAATACATTTTCATATTTTTTTATCAATTAGTGTGCAAACCTACCATTTATTGCCGAACTTTCACTTTTTCTCAATATTTTCGATAGGATTTCAGCAAAAAAAATTGTACAGTTTATGAAACGCAGAAGATCTTTGCAGACATCACTTAACATTACTTATTTGAAAATTCATTTAACACAGAATAGGGTTATTGTCAGATTAAAATGTGCCTGAATCACACATATTATTCAGAAAATTTAATTTTTGTTTAAGTAATGTTCATTTTCCTTATACCGTAATTTTAATCTGATATTAAAATCACAATATTCATTTTTGTTCTAACTTCTGATGCAGCATAATTCCGATCTGCCTTCGGACGGACTGGTTGAGCCGGACGTGCGCTGGAAGCTGGATTGGGAGGATTTGGTTCCGTCGCTGGAAGACGTCCACCTTTGCCGTCTGGAGCCGGATCTGTTGGACAGCTTTCTGACGGGGGGGCTGGATGGGAGTGGCATATCAGCGGCGGTGGAAATTGTTAATGAAAATCCGAAAGTGGCGGCTGTTCACCGTCTGGAGCCGGATCTGTTGGACAGATTTCTGACGGGGGGGCTGGATGGGAGTGGCATATCAGCGGCGGTGGAAATTGTTAATGAAAATCCAAAAGTGGCGGCTATTCACCGACAGGAGCCGCAGTGGGGCGCGCTCGTTGCCGACGACGAAGCTTTCCACGTGGTTCCTGAATTGGCGTCCGCCGACCGCAGTTGGCACGGAGGCGAAGAGTCCAGAGAGGAGAACGGAGTGCCGCAGGAGTCCAGCCGATTCATCGACTCGGACACTGAGGAGCTGATTGGTTCCGGTTGTCTGGCTGCGTTGGATCAGTACGTCCCCAACTACGTTCCCGAGGAGTAACTCATTGCTGCTATTTTAAAGCGATCATCCGGGTGGTATTCGTTGGAACTATTTGTGCACTTCAAATGATCTTTTCAACAACAATATAAATTAAATTATCGGCTCTCTTGCAAAGTTCACCCATGGTTTTGTTGTCGCCAGGTGGTGCAGTTCGTTTATTAGTTTCCGAACAAAACGACGCCGTATAATAATCATTTACACCCACCGCCTCATTTCGATTTTTATCCTATTCATGCAGTTTAACTTATGACGTGGACCGAACCTTTAGGTTCGAATCTTGTGTGTTTTGTTCAAAGGAATATATTTGTTGTTACTTAACCTTATGTAAATAGAAAAATTGAGTTAAATAAAAGTATGAATAAATAAAAATCAGGACTTCTGCATATTTAGCTTTTTAATTTTTCATTCCAGAAAATGTATTTGGTTATTGGATTGGTCCCATACCAGCTATATGCTGCCTAATTACGCCGCTGTAGTTGGCTCTCTGGTCATGCACCGACAGACTTTCATATCGAATCTTCCCCCAAACTCATTTTGCACACTTTCTGCATCGAATAAAATCTTTCTGACTTTTGAAATTTATTTATTCTTTATTATCAAAATGTCGACGACACAGGGCATGACATATATGGTTTAAAAAGTGAATTCAGAAGCCTTCAGCCTATGCATATTGTACATGAACGATTATAAATTGACGATTCCTTCCTTATCAATGAACTGGTTAAAGTTTCCTCTGTATGTGCGTAAGAGACATGCGCTTGAACAGACCTGGAAATAATAATTTAAAAAAATTAAGTTTAACAACTGGAACTATTTCACTAATCAATTTTAGACAAATGCAATTATCTGTACTCTGTATTATTCAGTGTACGTGATCTCTGCCTATTGAATTCCAAAAAAAGACAACTCTTGCACAGTGCGTGTTAGTTCAAATAATGTGCATACAGGTTTTCCATTTACAGATGTTACCTGCGGTTAACTCCATAACAGCTATTTTCCTATTCCAAGCATCCCCAAGACGGAATCAAGTAGCAACTTGTCTTGCGATGGCGAATTGTTGCCTTGCGGAGCGTTATCTCGGCGGTCGATGACCATCGCGTCGACAATCTTTAAAAATGTAATAGTCGTTTTAAGAGCTGTTAACTGAGTTCTTTCTAAAAAGATTTCCTCTTTTCTTTAAAAAGAATGACAACCGCGACCACGACAAGATGAAAAACAGCAATCGATGCTAGTTTAATCCGCAGATGTACATCTCATTTCATTATAATTTAACTCAATAGTACTCTGTATAATTATAATTATTAACTGGTAGACAGTACAATTGCGATACATTGTAATGAAATACGGTAAATTGAAAAAATATCTCCGCCTCTGATATAAGTTTGCTGATCGAATGTCATTATATTTTTCATTATGATGATTTTTATACTTACGGAGAACGCCATTGCGACAATCAGGGAGAAAATAAATGCAACGACGAATTTCATTGTCGGATAAGTTAGATCAATAAAGAACGGTTTAACTGATGGTATCTGGAAATTAAACGACAGCTTAACGAAATGGAATCAATCAAACTGGACTGTTGTCTGGTGGTGGACCCTGTGCTTTTTATACACAGTGGAAGTTCTAGCAAGTTATGAAATCAGAAAATACACCCGGTTACAGAACTAGGTCGATGTTATGTGCTGACCAAGTTGTAACCCCAATCTGATTATTTCCGATGTCCTTTCCTAATGCAACCTGGATTTTTTCGCTGCGCTAACTAAGCAAATTGCAGGTGAACTGGATTGATGAACGCGGAATCAGGGATTTGATTTGAAACCCAGTTGCGAAATCAGCAGGGCCTCAACATACATTGTATAATCGTATGTCTAACAGAGTTTTCACTACGTGGTCAACATAGTCAATAAGCTTTAGAAAAATAAAAACACGTGTCTAACATTGTCCTTTATCATCGGAACAAAACTGTTTCGGCAAATTATAGCATTTTCTCTTATTTTTTGTGATTAATTATCATTTTCGTATGGCGTCATTTGTGATCGCCATGTGGTTTGCAAACTGTCCATTGTCGCATTGCGATATTGTCAATCGTTAAATATCTGTCGAACAACATTAATTGTTGCCAACCCAATAGACAGATTCATGTCGATGGACACATTGAAGTGAACACACATTAGATTTAAAACACAAGTTTTAAATCATTTTTGCGTTTTAACTCATCGATCTGCTATAAATTCTCAATAATTGATAAAGCTCCCGCGGTATAACAAATCACTCGCATTTAACTTTACGCAATAATTATAATAATCGGCACCATTTTATTTAATAATTATAATAGTTTGAAGGCAAGTTGCAAAATTTGTGCGCTTTGCGCAATTTCACTTTCATCATTTTGCTATACACTTTCAAAAAATTATGAGCACTTTCGGCGCATTAAGTACTAAATCACTAGTTAAAAAGATATCTTCGGATTTAAGGAATAAAAAAAATTGCGTCTCGAGTACCTTATACCTTGGATGCAATTTTTTTAAAGGATGGCTCGTTCAGACCGAAAATTTTTTTTTTTTTTTTTTTAATCAACTGTAGCCAATCGCACTACAGGCCTTACGTCCCCCTCATGGTGCTTAAGCATTAT
>JAQGBY010007788.1:0-11378 GCA_034698785.1 Mycogona germanica
GCCCGCGCCGGGAATCGAACCCGGGACCGCCGAACCGCAGTCCGTCATAAACCAACTGCGCCACGACGGGTCGTAAGTAATTTTAGAAGAAGACTGTCTCCAAAAATAAGTCGTTTATAATTATTCTTATACAAAATAGGACTGAAAGAAAACCTGGAGACGAAATGTTTGACAGCCACCAGAATATCCTAACACAATACGAGCGAAAATAACGACTGAACGCCTGGATTGATCCGCCAAGACTAGTTTTTACGTCGCGTCCTCAAAGACCATCGAGACAGACAGGGCGCGATCCCCCTTTCCAACCATTTCGTCTCTGAAACCACACCAGCGACACCAAGTTTTAATTAACGCACCCTCATCCCGAAGGACCTTGGTGGGTGAGAGCCACGAAACCAGAGCTCTATAAGAGTCTCTCGATAACCACCGGCTTTAAAGTCGTTCGGCCACCACACCATAAGACTGAAAGTGCAAATAAATGGTGTCCAAAGGGGATTGATGGAGCCACGGTGGCTCGTCCGATTGCCGAATTTTTATTATATACAGCCCTGGTGCACCCTCCTCATGAATAGGACTGCTGCAATTTGGGTTGCGAGGAATTTTTGAGTTCTCCAACTCCCCCTCCCGCCCCCACGACAATGGAAGTTGGGTATATAACGATCGGTTTTTATGTCCCGACACAACAATGGACGCCATTTTAAACTGCCAAAACAGCACTAACGTTGCAACTCGACTAAAGTTTTGATTGCAATCGAAGCCGATAAGCTGGGCATAGATGGCGCTACCGTTTGTCAAAATAAGTGACGTTGTGTGCCACAACTGGGGAGTATATATAGATCTGTCGCTGACCAATACCATGATCTGGCGAAGTGATGGCCGTCTGGAATAATCTCGCGCATTTATGGTGGCCATCGTCAAGTCCTTCGCATTTCTGACACCGAATCCGGGCGTCATCAAACTAACTTCATCACAATGGACTGGATACTCATTATTGTCCGGATTTGACGAAACGAATTCAAAATGGTGGCCAGAACTATAGAGAAAAATTGGAATGGTCACATGAGCGATCCTATCGATGTTCTACGGTGTGATTAACGATCTGCACCGTCGTAAGTTCAAACCCGAGTGAACCCACTGGAATTTTTTGAGTAATATTTTTTCGTCGATGTTTTCGTCGCGTTAGTTACTGAGCCAAGCAAGCTTGTTGAAAACGTGCTTAAACAGGGTGCGTTTGTTATATTACTGTTCATTCTCGAATGGAAAATCAACCATGAGCTCAAGAATCATACGAGTTTGAATGCTCGCGATGGAAACGATCTTGATGGATCATTTGCCCCGATCTCAAGCACAATTTAAATTTCTCGAGCAACTTAAAATCATGCTTGATTCTTCAGATTTCTTAGTCTCGTTTTTTATAAGGAATTTTTTGAATGTTTAAAAAGAGAGAAAAGAAAAAATGGAGTCAACGAGCCATCTGAAAACCTCCAGGATGGTGCCAACATTACAACTGGAAGTTGTAAAACTTGCGAAAGACAAAAGTATTTTTTTCTTTCTTTTGTTCTGTCGGTGAGTCGTAAATGCTTATTCCATTCTGAGCAGATGTCACCCGAACCCCGGATATGAAGAAACGTGCTACCACATCAGTCGGGGTTTACGTCAGCCATTGATTTCTTTTACGTATGCGACATTCTTGCTCATGTCAGGTGGATTTCCAAGTTTTCGATGCACGAACGTCTTCCTGGTCTTTTGGTTCAACTGAGGATCACGCTGACAAATGTCCATGGACATGGACAGATGGTGCTTGGCTCACTTTCGAATTATTATCAATATGACCCCCGCCCCCGATTTTATGATCTTCACACATCAAATTCCTTAAAACACATCAATTTCTATCAATCACAGGGTGATCCAAAAAAAACGAAACCAAAATGTAGTGTATCGTGTCTTTGTGAAACGTTGACTTTTGACACTTTCAAGAGAAGCCAAGTTTCAAGGAATCCTTCAAATTTCTTTCGTCAGATTTCTTTATTTTTTTCTGGGCCACCCTGTACATGATCGGATCTCATCTCTAATTTGTGGACTTTTGTTACGTAAGCGTGTCTAACGCTCCCAGCGGTGGATTGGAATATTTCTGACTGAGCACCACCAGCGGCGGCAATTGTAACCTGCTGACGCGTCCTACGACACGCACGGAATTTGTTGAATTTGGCGACACCTTTAAAATTCTCATAAACAACCTAACCATCAGATGCTATCGAATCGAGCATATTTGTGATTTGTTTGCCGATGCTTCCTTCGGGAGCACGTAGAAACCATCGGCCGAATTTTATGTCGCCTTTCGGGGCCCCCGTTTTTAGCTAAATATTTGTCGTCGACGCGCCTTTGCCATGTGGTGGCACGCCTGGATCCATGATTTATTCGGGCGCGCCCCTGAATAAACATGCGCGAAGAACGAGGCAGGAAGAACGGAAGGGAGGAGGATGCTCACGAATCAAAACGACTTGTGGAGCAATTCATTGTTTAGCATTTCAGACACGTTCCAGCAGAAGGATGGGGGCGAGTGCTGTGTTTCGAAAGAGCATCTGCCGTCGGGGGTCGAATCTCGGTGTTCCCCCACTCCCCATTCCCCTTCAGCGATCACCCCTCCCTCAACAAAAAAGATAAACTTCATATTGGTGTACGGTAGATAATTTAAAAAAAATTTACACTACATCAATTACATCCCATTAATATCTTCGTCTACCTGTATATTCTTACATGGTTAGATAGAGACCATTTTTCCATGATGGATACCGTTGTAGCATTTCCTCTAAAAGATTTGGAACAACACTGGAAAAAAGGGCTTGCGCAACGCAGCTCAGTCGACTGATGTGCGCCTGGCTTAACATGCCACATGCAACAGGAGATAGAAAGTGAAGGTCTGAACAAACAAGCAATTATTTTTCTACTTTCTAATTGCAAGAAATGGTTTAATCTTACATTTTTTTATTCGAGTCTGGAAGTTGATAATTATACGGAAATTGACCCCTTACAAAAATTGACTATTACAATGAATTTATTACCTCTCACATAGGGCCTAAGCTCTGAGAGGGGTACAGAATCTTCCTGTTGTGATCCGTCACTTCAGTGAATTAAAAAAAAAAAATTATTGGAGCAAGGAACAAGGAAACGATTCCAAAGAAAAATGTTCTGTCAATTTTGAAACAGACTGTGACATAATTGAATGGAAAATGTTGAAAAGTTCAAATAGCACAACAGATATGAAACATGTGTTGTTAAAGAGTCCGGTTTAGATCATATATCCAGGCAATTTCCAGATGTACCGATACATATGGGAAACATACATGTCTCAGAAAAATCCCTGACATCTTTCGTATATGTTAGCCCGACCTATCAAAAACAGAGATATTTGTACTGACACCGACATGTGGAATCCATACATTATCCGGACGTTCCAAAAAATACACGTTCTTCATTTGGGTGCGCCTCGCGACAAATTAAAAAAAAACTGTACTGTTGGTAGGTTAGCACACATCAATTTGAGATTGGTGGCGTTGTTTAACAACTTTTAGGTTGTCGTCAACCAGGGCCAGCCCATAAAGTGAGATGGCGTGTTAATTGCAACGGCGACCGCAAGTGGCGCGTAGATCGACGCGCAACGAGTCTCGCCTTGTCCCATCCATATACATGTATATATTGCTCGTAGATTATTCATGGCTGTCGTTTATAGGTGTCATTACTATAGCTTGCCGCGTGTAATTAGGTGCTCAACTACGTGGTGGTGGTCTTGGGTTTGGATAAAGAGGAGGACACGAATTTATCCACGGGTGGTGATGGTGGTGGTGGTAGGGGTTGGGGGGGGGGAAGAAGTTTGTACGTATACTTTCGGCTCTGGTATCGTTTTCCCTCTTGATCTCTCCTCCTACTTCTGCTCCCCCCTTCAAATGCAATTGATGCGCCGTCGCCATCACCATTTTTTTCGTCGCCACCAGAGGGAGCAAAATGGTCCCCACATTTGTCATTTCGGACATTGGCCACCGTGGTACCACGTCAGTCCCTAAACAGTTATAACAGTTCTACAATCCCGATCTTCTGAACGCTGTTGACCACTAATCTGAACATTCAGACATGGATAAAATTATATTTACAAAGGTGGTATCGAATCTGACTCGACTCTTTTAGCGCCACCTGGTCACCAAAAAAGGTCATCTTGATTTACACATTTCATCATTTGGAGAGCAACAGCTGATTCCAATTGTCATCCCTAATATCTCTTAGTCAGCTAAATCTGAATTCACTGCCAAATAAAAAACGATATTGTTAAGGAGATAGATCCACCAGGGGGCGACCTGGTAATTTTGTCTAGCCTAGGCTTATTGTATAAGCTACCTTGGTAGGGATCTTTAATTAACGTGTACCTGAAATCGTACAGGTACGGGTCCCACGACTTTCCATTTTTTAGGAAGGCGTGTGTTGGAATTTTTGTCGCCCGAAAAATTCAGATAGTCTCGATCGGGAGTCGAACCCGCGTCACCGGCGCAGATGACAAACACGTTCACCACGATGTCACACGAGACCCCGAATTTACTGCCAAGATCACTAAGAACGATACACTAAATTCACATCTAGTTCATTGGAGCACTAATAACTGTGCTGCACAGAGGCCATACTAGCTTAATCAGGGTGTCGTTTTCCGACGAATCTTCGGCGCGAAAAAAAATCTTCGCCAACTTCGTTTGTCAACTTCGCTGGCAAAATGTCGCCAAATCAGCCAATCACAGGGCGCCGATGATTTTTCTTCACGCCGAAGATTCGTCGGGAAACGACACCCACATTTCACTTGCCTTGGGGTTAGTTCCGCGGTTTAAAAAATACATTTTGCTCACCATCCGACGGACGTCATCTTAATACTTCACCATTTCGAGACCAACTTCGCGGACTTAATTGCGCCTCGCGTTTATGCACATCCCGAGCACGTATTTCGTGACTGTAATTTTCATTTAGCCAAATGGCGATGTTGCTCTTTGCATTAAATTACACGGCTCGTCTTGACGAAATTTCGCATGCTCGAGCCGGGCGCACACTTGCCGCGAAGTTCGAGCGACATCTGGCTATTAATAGATGACGTTTAAACAATGCAATGCAAATAACATAATTAAAAACATTTAAATTCCATATAGCATATGCGTCAAAATGAAAGATGACATTGAGCGCCCTCCTGTGGAGGAATTACAAATCCTGTAGCATCACGAATATGACGTTTTAAATTAAGATATCATATTATTGCTGAATATTTTTCTTTGACACCCTGATTCCTTGTAATTAAGGCTAAAATACAGGAACCATTAAAATTGGCGTTGGAAAAAAAATATATGGAGGATTCGCGCCGTTTAAGAGATAAGCAAAATTCATTAAGTTTGTCGCTTGGGGCGCCACAAGTCCTGGTTAAGTCTGGAACGAACACATTTACGAAACGTTTCGATCCCTCTCTGTATTCTGATCAGGTATTCGCCAGATGATCAAACGCAACCCCATTTTGTTTTCCTTGTGCAAATATTTGCGTCCGTCTTTGCAAACTAGGAATTTTTAAGACTTAAGACATAATATAAGATCTGGCCACATTCGAGAAACGACGGAAATAATCCAAGAGGAGGTCATCAAACCTTTCCCCGTCTAATTAAAGCACATTTTCGGGAAATAGTTTTTCTGCAGCGACTCTTTATTGAAATTGCTGGCAATTTAGGTTTTTTTATAGTTTTTCTATGGTGATTTTTTTGTAAATGGTGACTTTTATTTTAATACGAAGAACCTTTATGTAAAGTACATGTCTGAACATGCCTATAGTTTTAGTGGTAACAGGTTTTCTAACTCTGACAACGTAAAATTGTTCAACGAAACTTTTTGTCACTCATCATATCTATAAAAAAAATTGCGAGACAAGCAATATTCAATTTTTCTCATTTTTTGGACATTTCCGGCGTTCTCCTTCCCCCTTGTCTTGTGACATATTGCGTGGTGCTATTAATACACATAGGAAAGGCCGAGAAAAACATTTTTTGTCGTAATTCTCGACTCGTGTATTTGCCAGAAAAGAAAAGACATTTTTCTTTTTGACTTTTTCGTATTTCTAATATCGACCTCGTTCAATTCCGAATTTTCTGCCTCTGCCTTTGCTGAAACCGACAGATTATGGGAATGTGTGACCAATAGCTACTCTCAAAGTTATGACAGAACGGAAGATATTAATTTCATTTTTCTTTTTCCATTCAGATTACAAAGATACACAGAACATTGTATAGCGAGTGGACAATTAGGATTGAATTTAGCATTCCTAAGAACAATTTAAGAACACTTTTCCTGCTCGGAGACTAACTCTCATACGGCTCAATGAAATTGCATAAAATTTTACATACCGTTAGTACATCACCATAATTCGCTAGCGACGGAATTTCAGATCTCGACTTTCTATATTACATAATAAAACACCCGTTACCAAATTTTGAATAATCTCCCTTTCGCTTCAAACTTAAAAAATGGCGTCTCAACATCAAAAGCATGACGTCGTCGATTTCATGAGACAACCAAGCACACCAGATAACAGTTCCAACCAAGCACACCAGAATACAGTTCCAACCACACTATTACCGGAATAATATTTTCAATATAAAAATAAAATAAAATAACAATATTAAAAAACATAATATAATCGCTTTCGCTTCAAACTTAAAAAATATCGTTTATGGAAACCGGAAATGAAGGCGCTGTTCAGTTCGGGTTCAGATCTCCTGAGGTTTCTCGTTCAACTTGGGGGGGGGGGGGAAGTTAAGCTAAACCTGTATCGTAGAGTCACATTGTCAGGGGCCATAAACTACAGGGTTTTCATTCTTTTAAAGTCCAAACATGGACACAGACACACGAGTCAGAGGCTGGCATATTGCAAATGGCGTGCGTGCCTTTTCCACGACTCGAGTCCAAAGAGAACAATAGATTTCCAGAATGCATTGCCACTTCTTTCGGGTGGAAATGGAGCTGTAAATTGTCCACCACTTGGTGAAAAGTTGTCATGGTCGAAAGTGTTGCTGATACATGTGGACTGTGTTACGCAACAAGATCTTGAACCACAAGAGATTATCACCACACAAAAATAGGTATCAGGGTGACCTTTTGTGATATTGATATGAACAACGTCGAAAAGAAAGAAAAAGATATATAACTTTTCATTGGCAGGAAGGAAACAACTGATACGTAAACTTAACAGCGAAATAAGAAGATTTTAACTTTAACACAATTTAACTTAAAATTACATGTATTTGTAATTTAGCTTGAAGTTTGTGAAATTGAATCCATAAACTACTCTGTAAAAGGAAATTTCTATAACTGAATATTTTTTATTCAATTTTCTTAATTTATATTTTAATTTTGAAAGTTAAGTTTTTATTATTTTGAATCCGTTCGCTTCGGCATTTACTTATGAAAGACTCAACAGAATTGAATAAAATTTCAGTTGTAGATAATTCCGCAAAATTGTAGTCGAGCTAAAGTTATTTCAGAACTTCATTTTGAGTATTTCTCGAGATACGAGTCATTGAAGTTTTAAGCATTGGCATTAAAAAGGATAATTCCAATATGGCGTCTCCGTTTGACCAAAATGGCGCTGCAGTCGCTCTCACGTGCTACCAGTGATGCCAGCGACATTTTCCACACTAGATCACGATTGTCTAACTATTATTCAATTTATTCCTCAGAGTTTTATTTCACAAAATAGGAAGAAAATACATTTTTGTTTTAAAAATATTAGATATTTTAATTGGCAAACGTTTTGGAAACCTAGTTTATTTTAAATCATGGATTACGGCGCTATTGCTATGACGTTATAACACGTGATGAATCTACAATTACAATGTTATAACGTATCTTAAGATTCTCACGCAAAACACATTATACGAAGGAAATCGTCTGTTTCAAAAAATACTTTTCAATGTTTAGGAGAAGTTCCAACATCATTTGTCGATACAGTCATTGTAAAAGTGTGGCTTAGGTGACTTGTGACGTAATGACGCCCTCACAAAGCCATCGGTCCATTGTTGGTGCTTTTACACACATGGATACGTTTTGCGCCCGAACTCGCTCGGACGGTTCGATTTCGTGACAGTTCAAACATGACGGTCACGTATACACAATCTCCTCTCTGTCATTTTCAAATTATAAAATACGACGTTCGAAAATCAGCCAACCGTCGAATCGTCGATCGCGATCTACGACAGCGCCACCTGCGGCCTATGACATCCGGTCACGGCGGCGGTCTATTTTCGGTTCAAAATAGTAACAGCGACGATAATCGAACCGCTATTCATGCAGCGTGGAATCGAGTCCAATAATTTGGGTAAATTGCTGTACAATAGATACAACCAAGTAAACCAGATAACAGTTCCAACCAAGCACACCATATCACATATTACCGGAATAATATTTTCAATATAAAAATAAAATAAAACAACACTATTAACAACCATATCCAATGAAATAGATATTTTAAAAATGATTCTTTTTCAATTTAACATAACAATTATCAACCCAGGCAAAGCCAGGTAACATTCTTATATTATTTAAAACTCTGTTTTGCGTGTGAATCATAAGAAACTGTAGTTGTAGATTCGTCACGTGTTATAACGTCATGGCAATGACGCCGCAACACGTGATTTAAAAAAAATTAGATTTCCCAAACGTTTGTCAATTTAAATATCAAATCTCTTCATAGCTTCCAATTTTGTGAAATACTCTGTTGTACTCCGAGATATTAAATGATTAATTGAAAATCAGTTCAACAAGTGCGGCAAATGTCGCTGGTATCACTGGCAGCACGTGAGATCGGCAGACACCATCTTGGAATTGATGTCCGAAAAAAGAGAGTTGCCGCTCCTTTCATCCGAACAGGGACGCGAGACAAATTGACGGAGGCGTCTCAGGCGAATGGTGCCAGGTCACTTGTGAATTTGGCCCGCCATTGATCACTTTCCGTTTCCGCCCAACGCCCCAACCCAGAGTTCAACTGCGACCTCCGGCCGTGACGCGAGCGCGGATTCACCGAGAAGAGATCACTGAAGCCTAATAAGGTTGGCAATCGCTGGAAAATTGGCTAGTCCATATAAGAGGACGTGGATGGCTCGTGGCGAACTCCACCCGCGAAGAATGGCATCTCTGGAACGGCCGACTATAAAACTTTGTTTTCGCCTAACCTCAAGAGTCAAACGCGCCCTCCACTTTAAACCGAACTCCTTTTTCTTTTCTTCTGCGGGCTCGTTTCCTATTCGCCTAATAAGTTTACAGCACCTGAGAACTGGAAACTGGAAATCCTAAAATTCCAAAGTCTGGATAAAGAAAACGACGGAATAGCCCAAAATCGCCATCCTTGTCGCTATTGTCTGGTTTTGAATTTAAATTCGTCCTAGAATCGACAACATTATCTGCGCATTTCCATGACGACACTTTTACAGCGCGGCTTTTCTTTAAGACAAATCTATAAATAAAGACAAATCTTTTAAAGTCAAGATGTAATGCATATGTGGATTCCAATTATACACACAGGACGACATCAATGCCAAACATTTCCATTTCGTAATTGACCATCAAAGCATAACGTCGACTTCGATGATGACTATTGCAATATTTTAAGATCAAAAGCAAACCGATTGCGAGCTCACCGAATTGTGCTAATTAAAGTTTCGTGCGCCCATCACTTCGACACTAGTTGGCGCTCAGGTCGCCTCTTGAGACGCTTTGTCCGCCAAATCCCACTGTCCTCCGAACTTTGAACTACCGGCAATCACCGGGTTCGATTCCCGGTGTCGACTCTCATTCACGAAATTCCATGAATACACCTGTATTGGTGGCATTTAGTTCAGGGGGCCCATTTTGGACTCGATCTTCCTCAGTGGAGCTTATCTTCCTCAAATCTGTGATTGACTGATTTTGGTCACGTTACCGTCACGTGACTCAAATCAGCCAATCACAGAAAAGATAAACTCCGCTGAGGAAGATCGTGTCCAAAATGGACCCCCAGATGAGCCAAGAAATGACGACTAACTGATTTTCTCGAGCACCACCAGAGGGCACCAATAAATATCACACGCAATGATGATGATGACATCGGATAACTGTTTCTGTCTTTGTATTATGGTTTTGTCGAACTTCTTAGAACTTGCATTTAAAAATTTCTCTTTCAATGTTGCGTTCGTGAAATCAGCATAAAAATCTTTTAAGATTTTGTTTCCATACGTGCAGCTTCTTGCGGCTTCCTTGAATACTTCCGCTCCTTTTACGGATCACCGGTTCTCGGAATATATCCAGTGTATCCAGTATATGTATACAGTGTACGCGAGACTTTAATAATTATTTAAATTAGAAGCCTTGTCGGGCGTTGCTATAGCAATTGTTGTTGAAGGCCTAAACAGGGAACAAAACATAATTGCGTTCGCGCAAATGAATCTTAACAAGGCGCGAAATGGGAGTGAGACACGAGCCTCGGATCCCAAATAGAAATATTCCCACGCCCAGGACGACTCCCGTTCTACGAGTTTTCCTTTTGTTTCTATTTTACATATTGGTGATCCAGTGTCACGCATTAACACTTCAACCGCACGTAGGCGGAACAAATGTTTCCATAAAATTGGATCACGAATTTATCTTAAAAGCCAGTAGTACCACGTAGAGTCTTAGTTGGTCACGATTTACTTGTTACTAAAAGTTTACCTGCACGCACTTTGAACGAGGGTAGTTCACGGTATTCCAGTCGCAATAATTACTAGAGGGTCATGTTTTCATTGGTATTTGATTTTCTGGAGAAAGTCTCAGATCACCGGCTTTCTAGAATGACTTGAAAAGAATTTCTAAACTGTAATCATCGGTTGAAACTCTTAAAAAATAGCAATTTTTGAAATAAAAAAGGAAAATGTTCCCATCTATTACTAAATAAAACAAAGTTAGCACAAAATTCGTAACGCAGCGCCATGTAATTGACACTGAGCAAATTCTTAGGTCAACGCAGATTATTTCGAGCAGATCTTTGTTGTCGCGTTCATGAGATATGAATTTAATAAATATACGTATCACGGAGTATAAGGACACATGTTGCGATCTAACGGTCATTTTGGGAGTTTGAATGAGGTTGCAATTGGGGATTAAGTACATGGCATTACTATTTACACTCACAGCTTTAAAAACAAAACTACGTGTAGCGGTGAATTTAATAATGGTGTAACTCCGGTTTCCCCCCCCCCCGAATTGAGAAACAAGAGGTTTATAAATAGATAGGGTTCCGTGTACTAGTGTATGGTTTCCCGACAAATCTTCGGTGCGAAGAAAAATCTTCGTCGCCCTGT
>JAQGBY010007789.1:0-11377 GCA_034698785.1 Mycogona germanica
TTGAGAATACCTGTCAACCCCATATATGCGAGTTGTGCCTTATCACTAGGTGGCGAATATTTCGTCGTGTGGTAATGAAGGTAGGTTTTTCAATTGTCACCGTCAGTGACGCTAATTCCGTCAAATCCCAATTCTCCTCAAGGAGCTGAGCGTTAACAAAGATCCCACAGATAGTTTTTCGGTCATCGATCGAGTTCAGCTGCAACGTATTGTTTTTAAGAGCGCCACCAGATGCCATCGGTTGCTGTCACACGCAGAGGCCATGGCGATTAGCAGAAGGTAGAGAGCGCATCCGTTTGGCACAAGTCCACGCTGCCGAAATTCAGGAAGCTTTTTGTTAAGTCTTACTCCGTTAACTACAGGATAAGCCATTATCAGTCACGCACGGCCATTAAATCGCTTGGAGAAAAAAACTGGTACGTACAATGGACATAATGCAATTTTCTGAACAGATACTACATTTTTGTTCTGAATAGACTTATTATTTTATTGTCATGTTACCTTTTCTATTTTTAAATGCTACTCTTATTATTTCTATTTTTACAGGCTGTTTATCTTGGAACAGCCAGAATTTCTGATTAGAGATACTGTGTATTGGTTTCCTTTGAGAATGGCACTGTTGTGAGTGGAGTATTTGTAGTTCGCCGTTCAAAATTCAATCAATTTTTATTTTATGAGCTGTGTGGTAATCAAAGCAATTAACAAAGTGTTTATTTTTTTTTGTAGAATATTCACAGATTTAACTGTGGCACGGCGGTCCCGGGTTCGATTCCCGGCGCAGCCTCTGTAGTGCTGTTCACTACAGTTGATTGGAATTTTTAAAAAAAATGAAACTAGAAAAAAAGATTGCAGGCTCAATTTCAGTTTGTGTCAAAATTGTATTTGAAGGCGCAGGGGCAAAAAAAAACGCTTCTCCAATTGTTGACCAATGACTGTATTATGAGAACCTAGTCCAAATATTGCCTCTTGATAGTTTATTTCATTTTTTATTAATAAATCAGTTTATTAATCATGTTTATCATCAGTTTTATCATCAGTTTTTAATCTGATAAAAACAATTTTGATTTTTTTCACTCACATTTTTCAATCAAGCTGTACATTTACTTGGACCGCTATAATTTATAAAATCGCTGCGAAGTCAGCCCACTTTTATAAAATCTGTTGTGGTTTTATGGAAGCGTACAAATATGTAACAAATTCGGTCAAATTATTTATGGGACGGTTTTGTCGCGCTCTCTCAAAAAAATGTTGGCACACAGCTTACCTACTCGATATTTTTCAACCATCCATTTTTATGTCATTGGCAGAGATTCTGAATGGAAGCTAGTTACATGGTTTGCGTGAGATACAATATGAATGGCCGCGTTTGCTTATTGACGGTGCTGTTAGTTCGTGGCATCCCATTGGCCTACCCCATGTGTCTACGGTGGGAAACTCAATGGGAAGTGGTGCGTGAAGTGACCGACTAACCGCGCCGCCGTTTCCATAAAAGTCCACCTTTTTTTGTTGGGAAGAACCGGCAATTCGCTAGATGGCGTCGCTGTCGGTTGTCGTTTACTCAGAGATTCTGATTGTTCCTGAGGTTCAATACTGTGAAGTCAATGAAATGCATAATTCGATGAATATGACAATGAACATGACAATGGCTACCAGTAGTAAAAGAAACGGATACAAATCGGGTACAAAAGTAGCAGATTTTGTTCTTCGTGAAAAATGGCCTACGTACAACGATAGTGGTTTGGTTTTTGGACCAGGGTTTGCCTACACGCATTGGCTGAGAATAGTTTTAAAGTACATCCTGGCCCAGGTAGACCATTTGACCTTGTCCACGAGAGAGAAAAAAGCATTTCGACGAATATTGTAGTTATCCTGTGTTCTTTTTTTTTACCCTGCACTGCTATCAAAATATACATCGTGTAGTTGGTGGACCACTTCAAGGTTGATTTAGCACTTTAGATTTACCGATTATTTGCGCATAATTCCGCATGCGTGTTACGGCAGCTCGCATTCGCGTAACGTTGCATTTCAATTAAGTAAATTCCTCTAGTTTATCTAGAAAATTAAACTGTTTACGAGCTCTGTAGGGGAGAGGAGAGCTTCAGTCATTCTGCATCATTGTCGATTGCCTGAGCGGGAAACGTCATTCACCAGTGAATTGTTGAACGCTGCCCAAGCTCAAAGTACGTGTTTGCGATTCTGGTACTGTTACGGTTTTCGAGTTCTGTTTGTAAGGGGAGACCTGTGTAACCCAACGTTTTTGTCTCTAGGAGCTCAATATGTTAACGAATAGGATTCCTGTAATCTATGTCTTCGATATCGTTGATCTGTTTCCTTTTAATTTTTATCTGGAGTATGAAGGAATGTAGTATTTTTGTGAGGAATTTTTATTGGTTCTGTTGGAAAATGTTATCGCTTAGTTATATGGTAACCATCCGGTTTGACATTACAGATTGTCGTTCGTGCATCAGAGGTTGGAAAACCAGAATGAATTGGAAATGTGCGTGAAACCCACATTTACTACTTTTGCGGTTCTCAAACTTGGCACTCGAAAAATTCATTTAAAAACAGACTTTCAGACAAAAGGCACGTGTACCGATTTGCAAGTTGAAAGGTTTAGTTATTTTTTCAACCTGCAACTCTGTATACATCAGATGCATGCATCCAAGAACTAGAGATCCTCTGCTTTATGACTACTCACTTTCTAGGAAACCTCTCTTGGTTGTCCAACAGTACAAATATCTGGTAATAAAATAATCATAATAAATTCATAACTAATTCATAATGAAGGCAAATATCTGGGTTTACAGATGACCCCAAAATTATCTTGGAAAACCCAAATTTAAAAGATGATTGGTGCGGCGAATGCCAGGTTTGACTTACTCAAAACGTGTTGAAAGTGTGTCCAAGTACGGTTAAGTCAGTGGCCTACTCTTCCCTGGTTCGACCTTTGCTTGAATACTGCAGTTCCATTTGGGATCCTCACCATGTGGGGCTTGTAGGGGAAATTGAAATGGTTCAACGAAGAGCTGCGAGATTTGTTAGCTGTAGATTTGGAAGAAGTGACAGTGTCACAGACATGTTGTCAAAACTCGGATGGGAGACACTGGAAGATCAGTTTAAGGTTGCTGGTCAGAATTCTGAAGGGGGATTGTAATGTTGATATCGGGGACTCTGTATGTGCCCAGCTCCTAACAGAAGTAGAAGGGCCACACTAGAATGGTGAACGAGCTTCTATGTGTATCTGCGTCATATTTTGACAGTGGAATGGCCTGCCAGAGCCTCAAATCCAGAGCCTTTTAAAAGAAATCCATTCTGTCCTCATCTGGTCTTTCGACCCCCGCCATAGGCCTCTTGGGGGCTGCTTGCGGGTAAAATTTGTAATTGTAATATGTCCGTGGTTAGATTGCTGGATAATTGGAATCTATTATCGGCGTGGGGTTGCATGTGTTTTGGCCCGAAAATTCGACTAGCAATTTCGTCGTACAAAACAATAGAATTAGCACAAATGATTACAGGGCTACTTTTTTCAATTATGGCATTCCAGTGTGTAGCAGTCGAAACGGAACTCGCCTCGGTGGAGAACGGTTGATTGGGGGAAAACCGATTGGCGTCGAGCTTACATGACTGCAATTAATTATATCTGTGACAAATGACCACGCGACGTCAATTAAGATGTGCTGTAGCTGGTGTCGCCACCTAGTGGTCGATGTAGAATTTGCCAGATTTGCCGTTTGAGTGCATCGATTATTTTTCGTTATTTTCTGAGATCACATCCAGTCTTCGAAATTAAAATTTCGCATAAGAAATTGTTCACGGATGCGCCCATTTTGTTTCCTTTAAATACGAAGAACAGAAAATGTGTTGCATAAACCGGGCATCTCCCGAATCTGTAATATTTATATTTCAAAAATTTGTCCAGTGGGGGGTTGATTTTGCTTCTATGTCGTTTAGCTATTTGTGAGGGGGAGGAAGGTGTCTGTCCGGTTTCTACTAGGAGTGGACTAAGGTGCCACACTAAAAATGTTTTAATGTGCTACCCCAGAGTGTGCCGACAGTTGAGCGATCTTACTCAATCGAATACAGAGCCTGCATAATGTCCGAACTGGTCTTTTGATCCCTGCCGTTGGCCTCTCTGGGGGCTTCTTGCGTGTAAATGTAATTGTAATTGTTCTTTTGGTTCGATGTGTGCTGTATAAGTTAAAGATGAGAGTTCAGGTCGGAGAATGCCTCTTCCATTGTGCATCACCTATGTTTCTTGCCGGCGTTCTCCATTGTTTTTCTACGTCAGTGATCTATCGTTTTGCGTACGGTAATTACGGTTTACATCATCATTTATTAGCGATGCGCCGAGCACACGCTAATGTCTAATAGTTCTCGATATATATGTATACAGTCGATAAGTGGCAAATCGATGTCGCACCCCAATTCAGATACATTATCGTGTACTGCCACACCCAGTGCGTGTAGGCGGCAGCGTTTAGTTGACGGTCATGGCCTCCGGATCGAATCTGGGTTCGGGTGTGGCCGTAAAGGTGTTTCTAAGGATGGCACGCCATTTTAAATACTTGGGTATGCAGTTTTCGGATTTGCGTCTGAAAATGATGACGGCTCGCAAATAAACTTGCCAATGGCGGCCCCCAATTTTGGGCATTGATTATGTCTGTTATCGAAGCTCTTGTACGTATCGTTGGTCTTTAAGATGTAGCGTTTCCCTCACTTTGCTACCAACGTTATAACCTGTCTGAGTTACTCCGATCTTCATGATCTCGCCCACCGTGACGAATCTGACGTTGTTTGGTTGGGGAGACACATTTTTAATGCACCCTAGGTGGCGCCAGTGCGTGTGTCATTGTTGCGTCATTCTGATTGTTTCGTTGTTGCGCAATATGTGATCACCTGCTCTCTTCCTACACGTACGACCTCTTGAGACCACATGCACACCATGTTTAAGCAATACATTTTCGATAGCTGTTTGTTATTGGTGTACTACTTACATGTACATGTCATGTCATGTGAATATGACTGATATAAATGGCGCTTCAGCCGCTTTTCAGTTGAAATTGCTAAGAAATACACTCATTCATTCGAGCACAATTTTTTTATTGTCGGATTTTTCCATTTTTGGCTAGCATAGACACAATCTCAAGAAGTAGGCAATTTATAAACTGGTCTCGGGAAGATTGACCGTCTGCGTTTCGAGAATGTCCGTTCGTTATGTATACGACGAATTATGCATGCACGGTTCAGTGGTTCGCAAATGATTGTCCGCATTTGCTGAAATATTGATTGCAGGGAAAACTGGTGTTTCAGAGGGTCGAGGCCGCGCACGCGCTAAAAGTTATCTTGGATAAGTAAAAATCCTCAGTGTCCCTGGATTGGCTGATTTTGTGGGCACTATTCCAGCATTCCCAGAAGTTCAAATAACCACATTTTTCCCCAGCCAATCTCTGTAAAACAATCTTTGTTAAACGCGAGCTTGAGAAATACGTGTTAGGACATCTTCTGTGAATCCAGTTCGTTGGTTTCGTGCAATTGGCGTCCGCCAATATCTGGCCCACTCTGGTGACGTAGGGTCGCGGGGTCCCGTGAGGGAAATTGTCTCGCGACGGCCGGCTCGCTACGTCTACGCTCAGGAATGCGCGTTCTCAGTAGATGACGCGGCCGAGGGGGCAAAAAAAATACTACATGTACGAGTCTATCCTGAGTCGTGTACCGGTGGGGGAGTGGAGCTCTTTACCACCTGCCTACCCCCCACTGCACCAAGCAACTACTCTTTCAGTGGATTAGTACATTGGTGCGCGCTGACCAAGCGCCCTCTAGGAAGCTGCTTGCGCAACTAGCTATTTAGTTTGCAGTTGTAGTTGAAGGGCACATTTTCACCAGTACCCCGGGATCGAATAACCGAGAGCCCGCGCCGGGAATCGAACCCGGAACCGCCGAACCACAGCCAGTCGCTAAACCAACTGCGCTACGACTATTAGTATTTATCTTTTTTAATTTTTAGGGGGGGGGGGGTCGGAGGGGCTTTTTAGCAATTTCCGCCACAAAAACCCTCCCCCGCCACGATAGCAACCTGGTTTCTTTCTCGCCGAAGTTTCAAACCTAGGTATAGACCGACCATGTACCCCTGACATCATTCGTACATGCACTGGTCCTCACGACCGTTTTATATTCCGAAACTGGGTGCATGTAGTAAGCTTAAATTGTCACAAGCGGGAATTGAACCCGTGATCGTGGGTGCAGCGACCCGATGCACCAATCACTGCAACACTCGGAATCTCGGATCTCGATTGATGAAATATGATTGGATTTGTCTGAGTCTTTCAAACTGATTTTCTTATTTTGTTAATGCAATTTTGTAGCGAATTTAGACTCATGCTGCGTAATAATTTTAAAGTATGTACAAAAAAAGCGGTGATACCGGTTATCCAAAATCGTATATACAATTTTGCGAATGTGTTTTCGTGATACGAAATTATGAAGTTATCTTTGCGCGGCCTCGACCCTCTGAAACGCCAGTTTCCCATGCAATCGATATTTCAGCAAATTGCGGACAATCATTATCTGTTCATTATCGTTTGAAGTTATTATTGAAATTATGAAGTCGTACGACTCGTCGTAGCCCAGATGGTTTAGCGAATGACTGGTTTCGGCGGTCCCGGGTTCGATTCCCGGCGCGGGCTCACGAAAATGTCGATCCCGGGGTACTGGTCGTTCCTCCTCGCACAGTGCCTAAGCACCATGAGGGGGACGTAACGCCTGTAGTACAGTTGATATTTAAATTTTAAAAAAATAATAAAAAAAAGTTTGATTGTGAAAGAATCAAAATGTTGGCCTGTCATGTGATGTCTCCATTCGTATTTCGTTCAGCGCTGTCCGGGAGGAATTGCTGTGACCAGTTTGTTCGGAGAGTTCCGTAACATCTTATTTGACTTTCCCTGCTACATGTGTTGTCATGAATTGACAGTGCGTTCGTTATCAGTTTTGTTTTGGGGGGGGGGGGAATCGATTAACCGTGATTGACGCGTCAAACATATGTTTCCCATCGCGGCATTTGTACGCTCAACTGACATTCAAATTTTTATGTTTCTCGTGTCTTTGGCAGCCCTCGACCTCGCGCAGAACAGCAACGTGCAGGATGCGTTTGTCATTGCTGTCGAGCAGCAGGCCCGCGAACGGCTGGAGAAGCTGTCCGCCCTGCAGAAGATCAAGCCCGTGGATATGACCAAGTTGTCCCAGCAGGTAAACGAGCGTTTTTTCTTAAGCATAAGTCGAATAACATAAAACGTTAATTTTGAATTTAAAAATTCACATAATCGGCGCAGCAATTGAATGAGTTTTTATGGCCTTTTTATTAATAAAAATGCACGCCTACAGTAACAGTAGAACTAAATAAAATGTTTAAGCGTAAGTGAAAGATCACAGGTCAGCCGTATAAAAATCTAAACGAGCTGACGAGGCTCCATAAATAAAAATTATAAACTAGAATTTGTGAAACGTACTTAAAAGTACGTACGTAAAAGACATCATTCGTCAACACCCAAAAAGATTTAGAAAAAATTAAGTTTCGAGACCATTTTATGGTTTGGCTTACGTTTCAAGACGTTTTCAAGAGTTGCTACTAAGCAATGTCAAACAATGACTAGAAAAAAGGGGAGTTGGAAGGCATGAAGTGGGAGCCAATTATGGGAACCATTACGAAAAAATATAGGTGGCGCGCTGGTCGAGCACGACAAACACGTAGTCCAGGAATTTTTACGTATGCTGTTTTGTTTGCGTGCTATTGTTTGTCTCTTGACAGATTCTAGTGTTTTGTCACAGATTGTTTTTGTGAAACGTATATTTTACGTTAAACGTAATTTAAAAATTTGGAGGGATGATTGAGGAAATCTAGACTCTCAAAATGATCTTGTTCCCCTTTTGTTTTCTCATCGCCACCAGCTGAGCCAGGAATCGAGCGCTCTCAGCCAGGACTTCAACGGGCTCATCGAGAGCAGTCCTATTTACGTGACCTCCGTGCCCAGTCTCAGCCAGTCCACTGGCAACATCAAGGCGGCCGTCGAGACCAAGGGACTGCTCACCCCAGGCGGACGACCGCACCACTCATCCGCCAGTGGTCAGCGCTTCTTGGGCACCCCGACCTCCGCCTCCGCCGCTCCTTCCGGCAACACAAACGGCTTCCTGGCGCCCCCCGGCGCCCACGACGCCGACCTTGTCCGGCAGCAGCAGCACCGGCAGGCGGCTCAGCTGTCCGCCCCCCTCTCCGGCATCGCCGCCGCCACCGAGGAGGAGATCGAGCTCAAACAGAACTTCAACTTCGAGTTGCGCGTGGCCTCGCCGCCACCGCCGCTCCCTGTTCGCCACACCCCAACCTCTTCGGCGCCCGCCTCCGCCCGAAGCAGCAGTGGCCGCAGCAGTGCCAGCACTCTGCCTCTGAAGCCGACCAGCGACTCGGAAGACGAGGACGAAGAAGACGAGGCCGACAGCAGCTCCGACTCGGATACAGCCCCGGCCCGACCCCACCGGCCGCACCATCACCACCCGGTTCCGGTGGCCATCACCAACGCGCTGTGGCTGACTGAACGACCCTACGAGAAATCGCTTGGCGGCGCCGGCAGCTGGCGTAAGATGAAGGACGCGTCGGGCGATGGAAGTGGCCAGGCCCATCACCATCAGCAGCAGCAGCACCACAAGGGCGGCGTGGCCTCCATGTACTCTCACCCACCCAGCTCGTACCACGCGCCACCTCAGCACCGTGAGATGGCTGTCGACGTGCCGGACTCGTTCGTCGGTGCCTCGAAAGCACCGCCCCGCTATCCACCGCCCAACCGGGGTGGCAGCGGCGGCGGCTCCAGTTACGCGGACTCGTCCAGCCGCAGCAGTAGCATGTCGTCGGGGGTGGCGCGCGAGAACGGCGCCCTGGTCAAAGGCCTGGGCGGCAGCGGGAGCGGCGGCAGCCGGGCCGGCACACCGGTGGGAAAGACGACGGCCGGTAATGGGGCGGCCATACCACCCAAGCCAGCCCCGCGCACAGTGCACAGTCCGACCCGGCAGGTAGCCGACGAGGTGCCCACCGATAGCCAGATGGAGCGGATACGGAAGTATCAGGTAAGACCAAATTAGAAATTTTGTAGAACGAGCTATGTTGAAGTGATTACTGGTTATAGAACTTTTACTTGAACGTGAGTCACGCGTCAAAATAAAAATAATGTCATAAATGCATCTGTTGTCAGCTTTAGAGCACTGGACAATGGAATATGAACTTAATAATTTAGTACAGCTTCCAATAATATTCTTAATGGGAAAATGGAATAGTTTTAATTATTGTAGAATAGCTGCACTATTGATGTGACTCAGTTGAACTGCCTCAGTTGCTCATGCCTGTCCTGTTTCTCTTAGTTGGTGCATTTTGCATTTTCGTCCATTTCATTTAGTACGAATCGTCGTAGCCCAGTCGGTATTGCGGTGGACTATGGCATTGCGGTTCCGGGTTCGATTCCCGGCGCGGGCTCTCGAAAATTTCGATCCCGGGGTGTACTGGACGTGCCCATCGCAAAGTGCCTAAGCACCATGAGGGGTACAGAACGCCTGTAGTGAGGTTGATTGCAGTTGATTTGAATAAAAAAAATAAGCATGTTTGCAATTTTGAAACTCAAATATTCCGCATGTGAATCATGCAAGCTTTAAGGAAAGTTTACCTAGCGTGTGGCACTAGTTAGTGGGTGTGATCTGCTGGAGCTTTTAAATTCGTCATTTGAATTCCCAATTTAGTTAGTAAAAAGTGTTCAGCAAAACAAACTGATGTCTTCAAAATATTCTCTCGCTCGCTCGCGTCATCGATATTCTTACAGATATCATTTCTTTCGTGGTTGTATTTGTTTTTATTTGTTCCAATCAACTGTAGTCAACCGCACTACAGGCGTTCTGTACCCCTCATGGTGCTTAGGCACTATGCGATGGGCACGTCCACTACCCCGGGATCGAAATTTTCGAGAGCCCGCGACGGGAATCGAACCCGTGACCGTGCCGAGCCAGTCAGGTTTGTCTTCTGTAACCTTCGTATATACTATCTAGCGTTGTTTTTTCAATTTAGTTATCCGAATTCGTTTGTGCTTTTGCACTTTTTCGTTTAAATAATTATTAGTTAGTAAAACTTAGTATGATCTAGTTGTAGATTTGTCGATCATTCTTTGCCAAGTTCAAAGTAGAATATGCCCGGAATCGGGTAGTATTCATGTACAAAAAAAATTGAAGTCTTGTCTATAGAACTACAAATGTACGATTAACAAGTACTATACGTGTCTATAGTACGAGTATAGGGCATTTGTCTCCTGAATCACCGTCAATATCAAATATCTCTTATTGTCATAGTTTTGCATTTCGCACTTCGGATATAGGCTTACATACAGCACAGGCCACAACCGGAGGTCAACCTCCTGTCAATGGGCTTGACAAAAATGCAAATTATTAGAAAACATTTGTATACTTCGAGCGTTTTTAATATTTCAGTAACAAATCTCTAGGTATTTGTCCTTCGCCATCCAGAAAAAATCCTGGATGGGCTAGTAGTAGTGGGCTATATAGTAAATGTGGTCCACAACTTTACCCCTTCTTCAGCTCCTCCCCACTTGCGAAAGGATGATGCCGCCACCTCCGTTCGTACTCAATTGTCAATTACAATGGCCGTTTGTCAGGATCATGTGCACGTGAACACACCCCTGTATCGGGCGTCACCCGAGCCCCAACCTCACCGTCCCCGGGGGCACGCACCTCGCAATGGGCGCTAGAACTTCTCATTCGCGGGTTTAATATGACATTACACGCGTGCGCGCGCCGCGTTTTATGTGTCATGAAAGTGGGATCGTTCCAGGCCACTGTAATCGTTAGAGCTATAGTACTGTACGTGCCGCTGCTGTCTCGCCTCACGTACAATTAGTCCAAGCGCCTATCCGGGTGTCGATGGCGGCGCCGCCTGCCGGTGGATGTCACCGACCCTTGAACTTACACGCAGGTGTCTGCATTACGCTCCTCGTAGCCCCCGATAACATCCCAGAAAAATACAGGCTTCTTTAATGTTTGTTGAGGAGATTCACCGGCGATCTCTCATCTTGAACTCCTTCCCGTCCCGATATCGTACAGGCAGATTTTACTTCCATTCCGAAAGAAGGCGTGCGAAGGAGTTTCTCTCGCACGAAAAATCCGGAAGGCGTCGACCGGAATCGAAACCGCGATATCAAGCTAACCAACCTCTCGGCCACTCGACACTTATTTAGACCCGCTTGATTTTTCAACTCTTCAATTACACACTTTAAAAAATGTCTCATTTTTAAGACATTTATTGTCTTTTGAGATGTGGAAAAATTAAGAGAAATAAAAT
>JAQGBY010007790.1:0-11376 GCA_034698785.1 Mycogona germanica
TCGTCTCTCCTCAGTATATCTGTCTGGGGGTGCTTCTCGTTCGTACGCTCAGAGTGGAGGTGGAGGGAGGAGCACACACACTCGGCAGATTGATTAATGAGCTCGGAGCAGCATCTTCAGTTGTTTGTCGAGCGTCTTGTGAATTTTTAATAAAGAGCAATGTCGAGAGGTGATGGAAATGCGACGAACGACATTGGCGAGCGTGTGTGTGTGTGTGTGTGTTCTGTCTTGGCTACGTCATTATTGTAATGGGGGTAGGTACACGTCACCATTGAAATGGTGAGGCTCGCAGTTCCAGTCGCAACGTGAGTCCTCAACACCATCACACGTATGCTTAAATAGGCGAGGCAAGAGAGAAATTCGGTTGACTCGCCGGGACGTTTTAATCGCTAAAAATAATATTGAATCTGGCGTTGGGTGTGTGTGTGTGTGAGACGGATGGAGCTCCGACTTGGAGACGTGTCGCCTAACGTTGTAACTCTCAAATCTGCATTAGTTTGCCATCCGAACACAAATCGTGTTATCTTTGAATATAATTACCAGACTGCATGTGTAAAGTCGGGTTTATCTTTTCGATTCCAGCCTTTGCGCACGTTTGTCTAACAGAATCTTCTACAATGTACTTGTATATTCGTGTCTTAATCGCGTAGTCTATATGGAAAATTTAATAGAGTATTATGTTGACGAACGGAGTTATGACGAGATGTGATAAATTTTGATTTATATCTGCTGAAGATATAGTTTCTTACTTACACGGTACTCGCTTGTTGACATTTGTTAACTGATGCAAAGAAAGCGAGAGAAAATTAATTTGGTTTGTTTATTACGATCATTTGGCGTCTTATCGAAAATGTGAGAGCAACTCATACGAGATTAGGCTATCGATAGATATGCGGGTACTGATTTATGGATACTTGACTTTCAGCAAGCGATAGCAATTTAAAATCAAATTATGTTAAAATTAATAAATAATCTTTATCATAATACTGTAGGCGACAATGGAAAACTAGAGTAATCTCTTTCTTCGCATATTGTTTGAGAAGTGATAATTCTCGTCGTCACTGGCCATTAATCAGCCTAGGCGTATGGAGAAAAAAAATCGAGATCCGCCTTTATTATACATTACGAATCATTTGCATTTTTAACTTTTTCTTCTTCATCCAACACAGTTGATTGATGTGCCATCATGAAGATAGATGACAATATTTTTGGTGACGTTTGTACCAATTCTTCGTATGCCATATTCTATGAAGAACTTGCAATTCGTGACTGTCGATGCGCTGTATATTGAACTTTCGTCTTTCTTATGTAATTTTCTGTTGCATGGATTTGGGCAGATGTTGGTGACACGAGCATTGAAAGAAAACGTCAGGCAGAATTTAAATAATATCGATAGCCTGTCTGCCTTTGTCTAATGGATGAATCTGTCAATGATGTTACACTCAAGCCCGCTGTCAAACACAATTTGCCGATTCGCAAAACTTTTAACGAAAAGATTGACGAATCGGCAAATTGATATATGGAATAGATAGATTTTTTAATATCGATATTGAGGAAATTTGAATATCATAATAATAAAATATATTTTAAAGATTTATATTCTATTCCGAATCCATATTACTTTTGCGAAGAAAAAATATGTTTCTAACATGAATTTTCCTTAAACATTTATTTGAGGCATATCAATATTCAAGTAATTGATAGTGGCATATGTTATTTTATTTTTAATTAGAGGCAGTATCCTTGTCACCCTCAGCCCCTAATGGACTGAGGGGACCCAGGCACCCCCAAGCATGGACGAATCTATCAGCGTATTGCATTTTTGAACTGAATTTGCCGTTCTGTTCTGAAATGCTTAAATCATTCCATCCAAATTCACTGATTGACGCGTTGGTGTCGTATGAGTTTCAATAAATATAGATTTGACGGAATACAAATAAATGGCCAATGTACTCAACACCAGATCACGAAACAAAAACAAACGATTTTTCTTACATGTCTGTCTGAGAGTGGGGAAAAGGGGAGGCATACTGTACAGTATTTATACCGCTCGTTGGGGCCGAGACCGTTTTCCTAATTCGATCGGCCCCGAGGCTATAAAATTCGGGACCGATTCGCGGGTGGCAGTGGTGGTGGATGGGTGGTGGGCGTTCAAATATTTTATTCTCGACATGTCATTGCGCGAAAGCCATATTTCAGCGAAAGTGTGCTCGACCGACCATACGTTACTCCTCCAGCCTCTCGCCCCCCACCCCCACTCCCACCCCGATATAAATAACCGGCACGACGTTAAGTAACTGTCACCGGTGACAGCGTCTGTGACGCGGCGAAACGGAACAGAAGGTAACCTTTCGGGTCGAAACGCAATTTGTACATTTATTAGTCGCATCAAAAACGAGACGCCATTACTCGATGGTGCGATTTTTCAGCTCTCCTACGATCACAGAGGTTGCGCGAACATCGTAATTCCCTTATAATAATTAGCCAAGATGCGCACCTTGCTTTGAGACGAACTAACGCTAGTCTGAAAAGATAGTTGAAATGTGTTGAGCGTGTTTTCCTCGTAGCCCGTGAACGCGGTTTCGATTCCGGCCGACATCTTCGGAATTTTTCGGGTGAGAGACAAACGGGCCGGGGGCCCGTGCCTGTACGCTTTCAGGTACGTGTTAAATATCACTACCTAGTTAGCTTATGCTAAACCTGGGCTAGGTAAAATTACCGGGTCGCCCCTTCAAGCTTCAATGCACATCTGGGTCATATTTGAATTCCTATTTCCCTAGAGTGGAATGGACATAGCCTCAAATCCAGAGCCTTTTAAAATAAATCCATTTCTATCCCCAACTGGTCTTTTGTCCCCGCCATAGGCCCCTCTCTTGGGGGCTGCTTGCGAGTAAAATTTGTTATCTGTAAATTTTTGTGAGCTAAAAATAGTTGGTTTTCCCGCAATACAATGTATAATGTGTTTGCTTGTTCACGGAGCAGCATTTTCATTAATATTCATGCATCAGGTTTGCAGAAAATAGTTTTTTGTCGGAAAATCACTACGTTAAATAGAGTTAATAAAGACAGTGCGTGTAAAAAATGATGTAAATATCCAGATTAAATTTCTTTTATCGGAGATTTGAACATCGTTAATGATTAATTCCGCCTGCATTTCATTAAACACGTTTTCCGGATTATTTTTGAAAACAGAATTTGAATATGCTTTTTTATATATATAAATGAATTTTGAATTTTGTTGAAACCCAATGCAGAAATTGTATTATGTTTACGCATTATAGTTTCAAAATGTATAAATCATTGTTGAAAAAGCAAATACGAATGTTTGGAGTGAAATTCATTTAAATCTATCAGTGGATCATAATACTATCGGGAATGACCCAATGTAAAATAGTATAGTAGCGTCCTTCATATTTTCGTGAATAATCAGCCAAAACTAAATGAGGATACGGGTACGGAATTTTAACTTTGTAAAAAAAAGTTTACTTCTACTTTTTTTTTCGAACCGTCAGAAACGATTTAAGACGTAAAAAACGTTATAATTTGACGTCATGCTCTGTTGGTGCCATTTCTTCAGGTTTGGACTCGGCGCACATGCGGCGCACACGCGACGCCGGGTGACGACGCCCTCGTTTCCGGCGCGATAAGTGCTGTTAAAACTCGAGGATGAATATAATTACCGATTTTGCATCCTTTTTCCGTCCGACAGTTCGGGCTCCTGAATCCCCCCACACGCGCGTTCGCCTACACGGAACGAGAACGTAGTAAGCAGCAAGCAGCCACGACGCGCCCGGAAACGCACGTGACCCCCTCCGGGCGGCGCTATCCGGAAACCAGAGTCATTACCAGCGTTGCCCATGCGTTGAAACTCTGCTAGGCCCAATACATTGCGACGGTGGGAATTTATCGAGCCATGCGGATTGCGCTGGAGGTTATACGCCCGACTCCAGTCGTAAACATAAAATGTCGAGCCGGAAGTGAAAGTTAGCGTTCCCCAATAACAATATCTGAGTCTTATTGTTGGACCCCAATTGCTGACGTTTTAAGTTTCCTGTGCCAATATCTTGGTGATAGAAGTAAATCATTTTTAATTGCCGCTGTGTAGATAAAAATCATTAGGATTTTTTGATAAATAATTTTCCTGATTACAGTAACTTGGACAAATTTCTTTCTAATGTTAGGCTAAGTGTAAATAAATTACACAAGCTATTTTATAATGTACAACTAATTTACATGTTGATATTCGCGTGATCTTTTGAATACACAAATGTTTGTTGAAATACAATAATGTGCTCTTACTGTACATGTGCGAGTTCTCGTAAGTGAACTCGGTTCTCTTTATTCGAAAATAAATTTTCGTATTCACTGCTTTTCTATGTTACAGTTGCTTGCGATTTATTGCTTGCAAATTATTAATTATACTATCGTGGTACATGTTGTGTCGTCATTCTCGAAGAATTTTCGTATAGGACTGACGACGCACCAATATACCGTATATGTATAATTATTTAATAGCATTATATTCTATCAACCGATAAAAATTAGTTCTGGTGTCTCACAACACTTGCACAATAAATACATGTATACATTAATATATTTCTTAGCACGAAATACGAAATTAGCCAGCCAGGTGACGCTGCAACGCTTGGCCCACAACCTTCTCTAGAAGGCACTCATCAAATTGGAACATTCACTGCTGTGTTGAGAGTATCACATTTTTGTTTGGAGAAGACTTTCTTAAGCAGGGAAGATTAGTGACAGTTCCAGCCACGTCTCAAACAACGCGATCGCCTGATTATGATATCGAGTATCCGTTTTGATAGGTTTCAAGGAATCTCTGCATACTAATGACGAGCTTTCATGTCACGTCAACGGCACGCACACAAATTTCGAGCAGTTCTATCGTTAAAATTATGCCTGAGCGACGCCATCCATACGAAACAATGCTGTCTTCTCATTATTATACGATGCCAAAAGAACGTGGGGGTGGGGGGAATTCTTATTAGCAAATTTCCATCTGATGTCTTCAATAACGTCACCATGCATAAACCTGGTATATTGCTTGTTCAAGTATTTTTGCTTGGAATAGTCGATAATTTTGATGCTCACCCGATTTAATATGAAAATCATGTCAATTTATACAGGGTAGTTGAGAATCACGGATCCCAATTCGGAAATTATCAAGGTGGCGCTGTTATCGCTTTAGAGTTGTACGTACCTAAGTTGCTTGCTTTTACTAACATCAATTTACGGTCGTCAAAATGATTTGCCGTAAAAATGTTGATAGTATTTAATTGTGAATGTTATTTGTTTTCTTGAGAAATTGCTATTACTCTAAATGCATGTACTCGTGTATTTTCGTTTCCTGATTCTGGTTTGGACGCAGTTGTATGTGTTGGTTTATTTACTATAACATTAAAGATATGGTTTTTGATTTCTACTTTTAAAAATTTGGTGTAATAGGTTTTTTTTTCAGCAATATTTATTGCATAAACGACTACAACTCATGGGAAAATGCGAATTACTCACGCATTGATGTCAATGTATGAGCGTGAGATGTCAATTATTAAGTCTTCCGCATTTTGACCAAAAAATGATCCCGACTGAGGCGCTCTATTTAATTTTGAATATTATTCAAAATGACACGTCTAGACACACACAGAAAGAAAAGCAACTTTTAAGCGCTGTCTAATATATATATATACTCGTATTTTTGGTAGCATATTTCAAGCCTGCGAACGGTATCAATCGTGATTAAGTGAAGTCGCAATCGGCAAATTGGGCAAATAATAATTTATCCAAGTGCCTCGAACTACTTACCGGGATAGTAGGGCATCCGGATCGTTCTCTTTTCGTAGCCTGCCTTCTCGATCTTGAACAGACACTCGAACTCGGTCTCCCTGGTCAGCTTCCGGTCTTCGATGACGCCGTACAGGGTCGCCTCGTAGGAGCCCACCAATGCGGCCGTGTTGGTGCCGGCTGCATCGTGTTCGGCCGCCAGCGTCTTCCCGGCGGCCATCACACTGTTGCCGTCGTCATTGTGACCGTCGCCCGACCCATGGGTCGCCACCTTGCGTCCGCGGTATCCGCTACCTCTCTCCGCCGCGTCGCCGATTGCCCGCTCTCCGTTGTTCCCATTGACGCCACCATTGCCATCCCCGTCGTCACCGTCCATGTCGTCGTCGTCAAAGTTTTGATTGGTGACGACCAGCGTGACGTCCTTGAAGATCTCGGGCGCCTCGCTTCCGTCGCGGTACACCAGAAGATAAGCCTCGGGGACGGGGAAGACGCCGAACGCCTTGCAGGTTACGTTGACGTTGTTTGGCATCGGCTTCGTATAGTTAATCCTCGCATCGGTGGCCGGTGCTGTATATATATAAACGACAAATAAATTATTTAGGTTTTTTCTATCTCTCTCTCTCTCTCTCTCTCTCGTTCTATCTAGCCACCGCCTCGCGTTTTTCATAGAGCGTTAAACGTTGGAAGGGCAAAGGAATGATACGGGCCACATACTGCCTCTTGAGACCACGTACGAACCAGCAATCCCAAAAATTATTGAGAAAATTGATTCAACTTTGATAACGGTTTATTAAATTTTACCGTGTGTTTCGGAGTATTATTTGCAGACGGTAATTGGTGTTTCAGGCCGGGAATCTGATTTATTGTAATTTAGGGCGTCTGGATTGGTATAATTTCCCCTCCAGTAAGCCTTCCAGTGTTTGGAATTTGGGATGTCTGTAGTACAGTTTTAGACTCGCTGAATTTGGCAACATACATCTAGACATCATATATGCTTTCTTGAATTACATTTATTGTAGTATTGAATATATTAATAATTAATTTGCTTAGTTTTTTAAAATTTTTATTCTCTGTGGATTCGAATTACGGTTGTCGTGGAAATTAATTTAATTAACGGTTCCGAATGGGAATTGTCTATGCATCATTGGCAGACGTTCGAATAATGTACGGACGGAGCAAGTCTCGTATCGCCCATATTTAATGAACACGATTTCTGATATAAATAATTCAAATGATGACACGTTTACGAAAGCAATTGAAGGTATGTCTGTGCCAAATTTCATTTCATTTGATTTATAAATGCTCTTCATTCGTATTTTGAATTATCAACTCGTTTTTAATTCATACTGTCTGACTATTTCTAGAAAAACATCAAACAATGATTTAACATTTCGAGAATATACAGTAGCATAATCTATTTTCAAATGATTGATCTTTAAATCCTGACACCACTGTTACGTTATGTGATCAAATTTAAATTTTTCTGTAATTTGTCATTGTTTTGTGTTATTTATAAGTACAGTAGAATATTTTATTAAATAAAAGTTTTCAATACTACGAGTGCGGAAGTTTGAATTATTTAAAAACCTAACCCATCTTGCGCCTGTGTTAGAGGTTCGTGTTCTCAGGAGGCCACATTTGCGATAATATAAGCCCTTTACTGACATAGCATTCACATAAACATTGCATTTCTCGTTAAGGAAATGGCCCATCGCAGGCACCCTGATGATTTTCTAAAGCCTCCATGGTTGGGCAAATTGGTTAGGCGACGGCCTATAAACGTTTAGGCCAGACCGCCAGGAATGGGGCTCGAGTCTGCGATAACTTCAAGTGGCTGTTGCATCGAGTGTGTCAGAAAAATGAACCCAGACACACGCTCGTAGGGCTGTTTACTTTCATTGGGATTATTTTCTTAATGCAGAAACGCTGGGTCAGCGAACCGGAACATCACAATTGGCTATGAATGTGTATAATAAAATGTTATTTTTTGTATACATTGTTCATTTTGATTGGTATTGCTCATATTGAAAATTTTATATTTTAGTATAAATACACACTACATTATCAATTAATTTGAATGGAAGCGAAATTCAATTAAATAAATAAATCATAATCATACGAGTAAACTTTGTTCATTAGTCCTGGCTTTTTGCTAAATTTTTCACTTGTCCCACAAATAACATTACGATTTCTTTGCGATGCAAATGATGATGATGATGATGAATTCACTGATGTGACGGATCACAACAGGAAGATTCTGTACCCCTCTCAGTACATAGGCACTTTGTGAGAGGCACATTTTCACCAGTACCCCGGCCAGAGCCGCGCCGGGAATCGAACCCGGGACCGCCGAACCCCAGTCAGTCGCTTAACCAACTGCGCCACGTCGGGACGTACAATAAAAATAATAAAGTAATAAAATCATTCCAAAAATGAAATTATTTAAAATACAGGTGGAACGAACACCGAATATCAAGGAAAATCGATTTTTCTAACAATAAATGATTTTCAACATAACGACTCTTTGGAATTCTGACATGACGTCATTGTGGGAGTTTGCGACGAAGTAATTGTGTCGAAAGAATCCTAAGTTACAGTTGGTTGAGTTACAAAAAATTAATTATATTTTCCAGATTTTCGAGCATACTTGAGACCCAGATCTGTTGACACTGACTGTTATTGAAAGAAGGCAGAAATTGAGACAAAAATTGAGTCGCCCTGATTTTCGGTGCACTCTAAAATTTTTGCTAGAATTTGTTATTGTTGAGCGAGTTTTGTACGCAAACAAAAAATACTGCAATTTTTATTCTACTTCTAGTACTAAACAATTGGTGCGTTTCAAAGAGTGTGAATCCAACTGTAGAGACAACATGTTCCAGTGCTATTTGGTTACGCCGCGTTTGTCGGACCATTCTTATCAGCACATTGAGCATGTATATCGAGTAAAAAATAGAAGTAGAAAAAAAATAACATGCGGTTCCTGACTGAACGCACCGAGGTCTTCCTAACTGATGTGTGTCGTCATTTTTATATAGACACGTACAAATGTGTGTTTGTGTTTGTTCCCTCGAGCATTATTTCTCTCTCGCAACTGTTTCGGTTCGTGATGGGATGGCTGGTTGGTGGAGGGGAAAAATTGGGTTTTCTATTGAATTCCCACTAATGCCTTTTTGGTGAAGTCGTCATCATTTTTCTAGGACCTACGCTCTAGCTCAATCTCTCTCCCTCTTCTTCTCGATTTTTATTGGCACCTCACACAATCATCGACGGCGCAGCTATTGTCAATTGTTAGCCAATGTGGGAATCCTGAGCTTAATTATCAATAAATTATTTAAATTATGTCATAATTATACAGGATATATTATTTTTCACTTGAATCGTGCCATACTTCAATATTTCAAGATGTTGGCTCCATCATTTGGAACAATTTAAATTTCGCAATTTATAGAGATCTTAAGGTAATATATAGAAATGGTTTTATTTTCGTGATTAAAGCATGAAAGTCCATGCTAAAACGTTTTAGATCTACAGAGTAAGATGCTTATTTTAAAGTTTGTTAATTAACAAAAATAAATTTTTGTTACATTTCGCACGCAGACGGAAGGAACTTTTAAAATGTTTATGCACTCGTAAAAATGAGAGCACCTGTGCAGTAAGTACATGCATATTTGGTCACATTTGATATTGCAATCGACCTATACGTAGACAAAATTGCGTCTCGCTAAAAATCCAGATTATCAGAAACAACGTCTTGCAGCGATAATATTTTATTTACGCAAGAAACAAGTGAAACGGAAATACGCCTCTTTTTTTCCGAGCCGCCGCCAAAATTTATACGACCGGCCATGTGTTTTATTGTCTGTCCCGGACGCTTTTGATAAATGCTTTTCGATTTACCAGCGTGAGCGAAAACAAATGTTTCTTTTTTTAAATTGTTTTTTGAGTTTCTATTTTTATCACCCATACTGTTTTTGGGACGCAAGCTTCTATTCTATGGAGAAAAATAGTTCTTTCAGTAGCACTTACGTACTAAGCTGTACTTCTCTTGTTTGTTCCTGTTTGTTCTTGATCGCAAGGATAATATTTATATAACCATTTATATGGACTATTATTGAAGGTTCCATACATAAATAACTGAATGTCCGGATTCAAATCATTTTCGTGCAAATAAAATAAAATCTCATGAGTATGAATAGATACTGATTTGATTTTCACACAATTTAGCATGCTAATACTGTTTGGCTTTGACATTGTGCTGTCAGCGGACCATTGATGGTAGAGATAGGATTAAACATACGATAACTCAACATGGACAGGTGTTGTGAAAGTCTTTACCCCAATGCTGATAACAACTCCAAATATATTTGATTTTAACAGCGCATGTGTACTGTTTCATTTGAAAATAATAAGAAAATCATAGCGGGTTTTCAGTCAGATATTTATAGTCGATATCTGTCGTCATGGCCTATAAGATCCTAATGATCGACTACATGTATTTCGACAAATGATTATTTTAGCTAGGGTAATACTCGTAACCAGATTCAGACAGTAACTGGATTTCACGCGGCTCCAAGAAGATCTCATTCGGGCTTACCGTAAACGATGAGCTCGTCCTCTGCCTCATCCTCGTTCTGGAAGGAGGAGACCTGACACCTGTACGTCCCGGCCACCTCCAGGGTGGGCCTTATGATGCGCAACGAACGGTGAATGGTATATGGATCGGCGGCCGTCTGGTGCTCCAGGTCCAGCCGCTCGCTGAATAGTCCCAGCGCCTCGGGCTTGTAGGGCGGGATCCACTGGTAGATTGGCGACAGCGAGTTATTGAAGAACCATTTAATGACGAGGCCTCGTTTGTCTGCCTGGTCATACTTGTAATCGCAATCTATGATGATGGCCGGCAGGGTTCCGTTCACAATGGGCGACGGCATGGTCAGCTTGGTAATTTTTAGAGCGTCGATATCTGCGGACGAAAAGAGAGGACAAAAGACGGAGCGACATTAATTCTGGTGGCCGAGCACCCGAGCAATTTCAGTCTCCCTCCCCACCACCACATATTTCACCATGGATCATCGACCCCCCCCTCCTCTACCACAGTACCCATTCTCATCACCACCCCGAGCAATTTCAGTCTCATCACCACCCAACTTCTCAGTAGTACCCCCTTCCCACAACAAAGATGATTAAAATGGACGTGCAATCCGTTGTGCTCATTTGTGGCCTGATAATATTCTACAGCTGTCATGTCATCTAACCATGATCGCAGTTCCATCCGCAAAGCTCTAACTTCTTTTGACCCACAGTTACAAAGTTTGTACTTATTCTGTCAAATACTAAAAGGCAGACCATTTTTGAGAGCCAAGATTATCAATCCAAGATTACAGAGTATCATGAGGCGAAATCTCTCGTCTTATCTAACGTAAATTGGTTGGATTCAGTAGTCGATTCAGATCTGTTTTGACTTTTTTTTTTTTTTTTTTTAATCAACTGTAGTCCACCGCATTACAGGCGTTACGTCCCCCTCATGGTACTTAAGCACTATGCGAGGGGGAACGACCAGTACCCCGGGATCGAAATTTT